>APFE031008481.1:92737-104616 GCA_000404065.3 Pinus taeda
GGGAGATTGTGAAAGAAGAGCTCCAAAAATTACTCAATGTGAACTTCATTTACCCAATCTCAGATAGTCGATGGGTTTCTCCCTTGGTGATAGTGCCCAAAAAGAATGGTAAATGGAGGATGTGCATTGATTACAAGGAATTGAATAAAGCAACCTTGAAGGATCACTTTCCTTTGCCCTTTATCGATCAAGTATTAGATACATTAGCAGGCAAAAAGTACTTTTCATTTTTGGATGGTTTTAGTGGTTATAATCAAATTCAGTTAGCACTTGAAGATCATGATAAAACCACATTTACTTGTCCATGGGGAACTTTTGTCTACTGAGTGCTTCCTTTTGGATTATGTAATGCACCTGCAACATTCCAAAGAGCAGTACTAGGAATATTTTCTGATCTAATCCATGATTGTGTAGAGGTATATATGGATGATTTTACAGTCTATGGTAATACATTTGAAAAGGCCTTAGAAAATTTGGAAAAAGTCCTTATAAGATGTAAAGAAACAAACCTCTCATTAAGCCATGAAAAATGCTTTATGATGTTTACTGAAGGTATTGTTTTGGGACATCATATTTTAGGGGATGGGATTAAAGTAGATAAATCCAAAGTTGAAGTCATCTCCAAGTTACCTATTCCAAATTGTCAAAAAGATGTTAGAAGTCTTCTAGGATTTACTGGATATTATAGAAGGTTTATAGAAAAATTTACCAAAATAGCATCTCCACTCTTCAAACTACTTACAAAAGACTGTGAATTCAAGTGGAGTCCTGATTACCAATCCGCATTTGAATATTTGAAAACAAGAATATTTGAAGCACCTATCTTAAGAGGACCAAATTGGAAACTTACTTTCCATATTTCTACAGATGCTTCAGATACAGCTCTAGGAGACGTATTGGGACAAAAAGACTTGGTTCCTTATGCAATTTACTATACCAGTAAAAATTTGACTCCCACTGAGTTGAATTATACTGTGACTGAAAAAGAGTTCTTAGCTGTTGTTCATGCAATTAATAAGTTCAGACATTATATAACAGGGTATGAAACTTGTATTCATACTGATCATTCTGTAATTAGATATCTGATGAACAAACCTATTACTAATGGCAGAGTTACAATATGGCTCCTACTTTTACAGGAATTCAATATTATTGTGTTAGATAAACTAGGGAAACAAAACACAGTTGCTGATTTCTTGTCTAGGATTCAGAATATCAAAGAGGACTCTCCTGTAGAGGATAAGTTTCCTGATGAATACTTATTTCAAGTAACTACTAAAACTCCTTGGCTTGCAGATATGGATAACTATTTGGTTACAGGGAAACTACCTCCACATTTATTTCCTAGTGAAAGAAGAAAGATTATTCAAGATAGTTCAAGATATTCATGGATTTCTAACTAATTCTTTAAAACAGGGCCAGACTTTGTGATCATAAGATGTGTCAGGGAAGATGAAATGCTTGATATTCTCAAAGCGTGTCATGATGAACCGTGCGGTGGACACTTTGCTGACAAGAGGACAACTTATAAAATCCTTTCTTTAGAATATTATTGGCCGTCCCTCTTTAAAGATGCAAAACAATATGTCAAAAGGTGTGACAACTGCCAAAGGGTAGGAAACCTACCCCCTCAAATGAGATGCCATTACAACCTCAGGTACTCATCGAACCCTTTGAAAAATGGGCTTTAGACTTTATTGGACCTATTATTCCTCCATCCAAGCAGAAAAAGTATATATTGGTATGTCTAATTATGTCACTAATGGGTAGAAGCCAAAGCATTATTTTTTGCTACTAAAAATACAGTAGTTAATTTTCTTTATGAGGATATTTTTACTTGCTTTGGTGTTCCAAGAGAAATTGTGACAGATCAAGGAAGTCAATTCACATCCAGAATGATGGAGAAGCTTATGGAAGAGTACAAGGTCAAGCATAGGAAATCCACTCCTTATCATCCACAAGAAAATGGGCAAGTGGAGTCCACAAATAAAGTAATTGAAGGCATCATTACCAAGACTGTGCATCTACATAGAAGAGATTGGGCAGAAAGGCTTCCTGAAGCCTTATGGGCCTACAGAACTACATCGAGGAACACAATAGGACACACTCCCTATGAACTTGTTTATGGGAAGGAAGTTCTGCTCCCCATTGAGTTCCAAGTTAAAACCTTCAAGATGGAAGTTTAGTTGGGAATGGATCTATCAGAAGCTCAAAAGCATATACTGGAGTAGTTGAATGAACTAGATGATATCAGGCAAGAAGCAGTTCAAAGAACTGATCTAGTTCAGCAGTAAAGATCTAAGTGGAATGAAAAATACATCAAGGACAAAAAGTTTCAAGAAGGAGATTGGGCATTGCTATTTGATTCAAAGTTCAAATATTTTCAAGGTAAATTTCAGACTCATTGGCTTGGGGCATATGAGATTGAAAAAGTTTTTAGCAATGGAGCGATAAGAATCAAAACAATTGATGAGCATCAAACTCCTCTCATTGTGAATGGTCATAGATTGAAGATCTATTATAAGCCACTCTCAAAGGAGGAATTTATCAAAATCTTTCAAGATAATTCTGCAATGAGGCTGGTGAAGAAGAATCATTCTTCTCTACCAGCCTAGTCTTTGTTCTTTTCATCATCATTTAAAAAAAATAATAATAATGTATAAGCCTAAAAACCAATCACTGATTGGCAGTCTTATACAGAAAATACAAGGCGAAAATCAAAAGATTCTGACACCCTATATTTTCCAAAAAAATCTCTCATTTCACTCATAGTTTGTACCATTCCATTTCATTTCATGTCACTCCATCTCGCCACCACATTCCATTAATAAAATTTCTTTTATTTTCTCTTCGTATTCACCTTTCCATGTATCATCCATACAATCATTTTTCATTTCCATTCATTCACCAAGTTATATGTTATTCACTATGTCAGTTTCCGCAGCTGAATTCTGATTCCGCAGCTAATCCTCTATTACTCTGCAGTGACAGTCAAGTGATTAGCTAATCAATAATAAAAGCAAGATGCACGTATGGAAGAAGAAGATATTTGAAGACAACAACACCTGAAAAGCACCTACAGAGGCAACCAATTAAAGGTTAGCAAAATGAAAGAGGTATGATTCCAAGGTATGGAAAAAACCATTTTCAAATAGCATTTCAAACACATAATTTGTATAGTTTTTAAATCGCAACTCCATAACCTGTAATGATATGACTTGATGGCTGCCTTAACTCCACCATATCCTCCGCATCAATCCTAACGGTCTCATAATCCATTCCCAACTTTAAATCGTACTTAGTCGTACATCCTCATTACACCTGTTAAAACTGCTAATCATGCAGACATGAGCTGATTGAATACGACTCTCTTTCACTGACGTTCCACTCCGCAACCTTTTATGAACTCAAAATCCGTTCAGTCTCACAAATCTTCACGAAAGACACTTTGCCACCACGCTTCCACACCAAATTTTACAATCTTCGGTCCATTGTTTGTTTACACAGACCTCTGCTCTGTAAACCCTCTCTCATTTCATGCTCAGTATTCTTCCCATTTCATAATCACCGGTTTTCTCCACGGCCCTCTTCTATTTTTCCGCTCACATAACTGTTCTACTCCCGTAAAACTGCCATTTACAAAGGTGTATTCACAGTGAGAAGGAGGAATGGGTCTTATATTGAGAATAGAACTCGAAGGAGCTAAATTCATGGAGGGATACCCTTACCTTAAGGGCACATTGAAGAAAGCAAGATGGTTGCAGTTCATTAAGAAGTTCAAGGGGCATAATAAGGAGGTTACAAAAACTTTTGCAAGATCTTTCAATGGTGTAGAAGTTGAAATTGGGGACATTAAATTTCCAGTGACAGAGTCATCAATTGCAGCAGCCACAGAGCTTCCATAAGAAGGGGAGAGATGGTTTAAGAACAAGGACTTCGATGAAAAGGTCTAGAGGGTTATTCTTCGTAATCTAGGTATGGACGTACAATCTTTAAACGAGGAATTCATGTTTCAGCCTTAAAAGATAAATGGACTAGACTGTTGTTGATCATTCAGAAATTCATTACATGTGAGGGCAGGTATGGCTCCATGTACATGTATCATATCAGATTATTAATGAGTTTCTTGGAGAATGAAACTATCAACCTCCCTTATTTCTGCTTGAGTAGTTTGAGAAAAATGTCTACTACTATGCAAAAGAATATAGATGGTGTGGAACCTCGTCTCTACCATAATGGCCTTATTAAAATCTTGGTTGAGAATCATTTGAAAGAGAGGAAAGATACATGGGAAAAATTCCTAGTTAGGAATTTCTTCCAAGGCCTTCTTGAAGTGCCCGAGGGGAGTTCAGCAAAGAAAATTAGGAGGAAAAGAACAACTTTAACAATTCAAGACACTCCTACTAGTATGACCAAGAAAAACAATGAAGAAAAATTGCCTTCTGAAACATTGACTGAGATTAGGAAACAAGCAAAATGGAAAGGAAAGAAGAAAGTTGAAGACATTTACCAGACTCCTGAGCCTTCTTCTTTAGAAGAGCAAGTGCTTTCTTAGAGATTAATTCATCTTAAAGAACAATCAACTAAGGCAAAACAAAAAGGAAAGGAGAAACAGAGCATAGAAAAGGGAGACATAAGCTCACAAGATCTAAGAAGAAGCTTTAGCTTAAAGGGAAAATTGAAGAAAATGCAAATCAAAGGAGCTCAATTCATAGACCTCGGAGGTGAAACTCAAAGTCCACAGTATTCTCCTTCTCCTCAATTAGATTTCGAAAATAGTCCAAGGAAGACAACTCCAGAAATTGATCAAACTCAGCAGTAGATGTATGATTTCATTGAATCATTGGAACAACAGAAAATTAGAGCAAAGCAAGGAACTTCATCTAATTAGCTAGGTACAACGCAGGAAACCTTGATTCAGTCATTCAAGCAAGAAATTTATGAGATGGAAGTCCTAAATAGGCATATCCAAAAGGAGAATGAAACACTAAAAGAGCAAAACAAATTGGACAAAATTATCCATGACAATACTATGCTGCATTTAGGATTATGGCACAAGAAAAATAGAAAATTTAAGAAGAAGAATAGGAGATTGAGCAGAGTCCTCATCAATCTCAAGTACAAATGTCTTATGATGAAGCCCAGGATGACAGTGACAACAAGAAAGAAGAAGAAGAGGTTGGATGTCTTAGCAGAAGTTTCAAAGCAGATGAATTGAAGGGAGGATAGTTACAATTTTGGTTGCGTGAGGACATGCAACATCTTCACAGTGGGGGTATGTTGAGCCCCAAAACTACTTCTCTTCCAAGCATTTTCTTAAACCCTTTCTCTTCTATTTTCCCATGCCAGTGCCTCCTAAGCTATCAAAAGTTGTTACATGTTGATTTCAGGAGTATATTTGAGTGATTTTCAAATTATATCATTGTGTGTGCTATTTGATCTAGGTTTTGTTTATCAGTTACGGAATGTAGCCACTTTCCGCAGCTAACTCGCAATTCCGTAGCCGTTTTCATTGTTTTGTAGGTTACAGGTGTTGGTAAGAGAAATGAGACACATGGGCAGCTCAGGAATGATCCACACATGGATGAGGTCCTATTTGCTTAGCCAAATTCGTAAGGAAAGGTACCGGTCAAAGGGTGGTCAATGGAGAGTTCTACGTGAACTAGGACTCTGTTCCTGCACGTAAAAGAAGCCGGAAGTCGTTCCTGAACTCGTGGATCCATTTTTGCCACCTGCAGGCCATCTCCATAATGCAATCCAACATCCACCTCGTATAGCTTTACTACTCATGGCAACCGAGAGGCTGAATCGTTAGATTTTGACCTGTTCACTTGTCTATTGTTGAAGAAATTTCTCCGAGATACAGTTATCCATTTTCTCTATAAATATAAGCGTTTGCAACGCAGATAGTTAGCTTTTGATACTGTTGTTATAGCGTCATTTTGTTGTTGTGTAAACGAGAGACAAATTCCTTTGTTTCATAATACAAAACTCTGTTTTTCACATGGTTGTTTAAGCGTGGTTTGACGTCACAACATGTTAGTCCAAAGCTGTGCAGAGGGCCCCTGCGTAGCTGTGGTTCTTCTTTTGTTTTTGTATAGTTTTTCATGTATATTTTCTCTCATTCGAATTGTACATTTCTCTTGTTTTGTTTATGATCATAATCATTCTGACTTTGTACATGTCTTTGCTGCTTGTCACATTCCTTACTAACAGTGCACTTCAGAATAGTCTTTAAGTCTAGTTATGCTCGAGCTTCTTAGTGCAGTTTTTGCATCAAGTGGTGATTTGAAACTTGCTTCCTCTGTTGAATTATAGTTTTCAATTTCAATTATTTATGCTTTTATTTAGTGAGATTTGTTTATTGTTTAAGATAGTTTAGATATCAATTCTTCATGCTATATGATGATATCTCCGAAGCCTTTAGCTTAACCCCATTTTAGAAGTTAATTGACAAGCTATTGTGATTATAGGTGAAGTAATTCATTTTGCTTTCGTTAGTGTGCAAGTAGATAGTTTAGACGTCAATTCTTTCATGCTATATGATGATATTTCTGGAGTCTTTAGCTTAACCCCGTTTTAGAAGTTAATTGACGAAATATTGTGATTATAGATGAACTAATTGACTTTGCTTTCATTAGTGTGCAATTTAGATAATTTAGATGTAATTCTTTTCATGCCATATGATGATATCTCTGGAGTCTTTATCTTAACCCCATCTCAGAAGTTAATTGACGAAATATTTTGATTATGGATGGAATCATTGACTAGTTTCTAGTTTCTTTACTTTTTGATTTTGAGTGCAGCAGTTTATTAGATGTAAATTATGCAATTAGGATGGACAGTAGAGATAGTAACCTCATTTTCAGTACTTCATTTTTAGTTTGATTTATGTAGCTGCATGTTCACACTCTTATTCAAGTTATGATTTTGTAGACAACATGTTTTGAGATCTTTTAAGTTCTAAGTTTGGAAATTATCATAAGAAGCATAAACCTTGTCTTCAATTCTACATCCACACTTGATCTTTAAAAGTATTCTTAAAACTTTAGACTAGGATTTCCATTGCATTAAAACACTTTAGGAGACCAACAAGAACAAAACCCCAAAACAAGATAAGATTGAAAATAGTGAGGTAAGAAAAGAGTTGTCTAGCACATACAGTGCACTACACTTCATCAATTTACGACTCCCGAATTGATAATTTATGTAGCAATTTAGGACACACTAAATTAACTGAACAGTCTTTCAGACTTTCTTCTACATGATGTTTTATATCTCCCACAATTGAGGAGAAACTTGTTGTCCACATCTGCCAGCAAGGACACTGCATTCATATGTTTGAAGGCAAGGTTGAGGTGAGAAAAGAATCATATCACTCACTTGTCATGACGGGGATAGAAGAAGAAAGGCTGCTCAAGCTGCAAGGTACCTCTGCTCGTTCACAAAATTTCTCATTATGATGAAGGTACATTTCCATCAAGTTTATTATGGCATGCTAGATTTGAACACTTGAACTATGACATCCTCCGCTTGTTGAAGAAAAATGGTGTTACTGGTTTGCCTACAATTCCTAGGAAACTTAAGCAATGTGATAGTTGCATTATAGGAAAGCATAACAAACAATGTTTTCATGATTCGCATTCTAGAGCACACAAAAAACTTGAAATCATTCATTCAGATTTACGTGGTCCAATAACTGTTCCTTCTACAAATGGAAATAAATATATGATGACATTTATTGATGACTGCACCAGAATGTGTTGGGTTTATTTATTGAAGAACAAATCTGATGCTTTTCAAACATTCAAGAACTTTCATACATGGATTGAAAATGATGCACAATCTCATATTGGCTCTATTTGCACTGATAATGGAAAAGAATACGCTTCAAATGTATTTGAAAACTATCTTCGCCAACATGGGATCAAACATCAAACAATTGTGCCTTATAATCCCCAATAGAACGGAGTAGCTGAAAGAATGAATAGGACAATCTTAAATATGGTGCGCTCCATGATGTTTTTTAAGAATGAAAAATTAATGTTTTGGGTTGATGCAGTTCTATGTGCTGTATATGTAAAGAATAGATGTCCATCTAATGCTATTAGAAACGAGACTCTTTATGAAATGTGGTATGGGCACATTCCTTCGGTAAAGCATATCAAGGTCTTTGGTTCCACCTGTTATGCCTTGATACCAAAGGTATATAGAAAAAAACTTGGTGCAAGTTGTCATAAGTGTATCTTCTTGGGGTATTTGAATACCTCCAAAGCATACCGTCTCTATGATAAAGTCAATAAAAAGTTTGTTGTATCTAGAGATGTAATCTTTCTTTAATCTTTCAAAGCTAACAATGTTGTTGAGCAGCAACTTGATCGCTTGGATAGATTCGCAAATGCAAAATCATTTCAAGAATTTGATAATCAGATTCCACATCTTGAAGGGGTGATTCCTATACTGGATCAACCTGTGGAATCTTCTTCTGAAGCACTCTCTCCCCCACATGAAACTCCAACCGCTGATGATACTTTGAGTGATGTGATTGACAGAATTGGGAGACTCAATCTTGATTCAGTCCCAACTCAATCAACTGAGCAGTTTGGACCATTTGAGAAAGGTCCCCCAAAGTGGCTGACAAAGACACTTGAAAGTGTTCATCCTAATGAGGTTGAAAAGACAAGAACAAGAAATTCCACCCATCAAAATGGAGGTGATGTAGATGACTCTGATTCACCTGTTGATATGGATGTTTCTTATGATTGTGAATTGAATTTGTCTACATATTTTGAACCAACTTCCTTCAAAGAAGTCGCTTCTCATGATGAATAGAAAGAACCATTGCAAAAGGAGTATGATGCCTTGATAAAGAATGACACTTGGAAGTTGGTTGATCCTGCATTGGAAACAAACCAATTGGATGCAAGTGGGTCTATAAGAACAAGTATAAAGCTCATAGCTCACTTAACAAGCATAAAGCTAGGCTCGTGGCAAAATGTTTTTCAGAGAAGGAAGGGGTCGATTATGAGGAGAATTTTGCCCCCACATCAACATGGGCTACCATCCAGACACTCTTTTCCCTAACATCTCAAAACGGTTGGAAAGTCCATCAAATGGATGTAAAACTGTTTTCTTGAATGGATATTTAAAAGAGAATGTGTTTATGTCCCAGCTTGAAGGATTTACTGTGAAAGGACATGAACATAAAGTATGCAAACTTGTGAAATCCTTGTATGGCCTCAAACAAGCACCACGAGCCTGGTATGAAAAATTAACTGAGCATCTTCTAAAACTTAATTTCAAACATTATGATCTTGATTATGCAACTTTGTTTATCAAGAAATTTGGCAAAACAATTGTATATCTTGTGGTATATGTAGATGATCTTTTGATGACAGGGAACAATGAGAGCTACATTGCATCCATAAATAAGGAATTGAGGAAATGTTTTGAAATGATAGATTTGGGCTATGTTCATTACTATCTTGGTATTGAAGTAACTCAACATCCAAAGTCCATATTCCTTTCTCAAAAGAAGTACATTGGAGATTTGTTGAATAGGTTTGGCATGGCTGAATGCAATCCTATAACTACTCCAATGGAACAAAACTTAAAGCTCACGTCCATTGAAAGAAAAGAATTTGAGGATGCAACAAAGTATAGACAGCTTGTAGTAAGTCTCAACTACATGACTACTACTAGACTAGACATTTCGTTTGTTGTTGGAATCCTCTCTAGGATTATGCAAAAGCCTTGCGAGGGACATTGGTCTACTGCAAAAAGAGTTCTAAAGTACTTGAAGGGAACTCAAGACTTTGGACTCAAGTACACACAGGTGGTCAACTTCAGCTTGATTGGATACTCTGATTCAGACTTCGATGGAGACAAAGAAACTGGGGTATCTACTTCTGGTTATGCTATGAGTCTTGGATCATGAGTTGTCTCCTGGAGATCATGCAAACAATCCATTCCAGTAGATTCCACAATAGAAGCAGAATATGTGGCAGCAGTTGAGGCAACAAAAGAAATTATGTGGCTCAAGAAAATTCTAGAAGATTTGTAGGTAAAACAAGTACATTCGACTCCACTCATGATTGACAATACCTCTGCAATAAAGTTGGCCAAGAACCCAAAGTTCCATGATCGAACGAAGCACATCAACACAAAATATCATCTTATTCGACATCATGTTGAGGCCAAAACAATCCATCTTCATCATTGTTCCACTAATGAGGAGATTGCAAACATCTTCACCAAAGCGCTTGGAAGAGAAAAGCTTGAAAGATTCAGAACGATACTTGGACTCACCAACACCCCTTCAGATTAAGGGGGGGAATGTTGACACGTAATCATAGGGATTGGGTGAACAATTGTAAATAATGTAAATAATTAATAAGAGAAAATAAAGAGTCATCGGGAGATGAAACTCAAGAGTCACTCCCTCATATATGTAGAAATTTTGAATAATTTAACACATATTCAACAGAGATTATCCTGATCATGTACTATTGCGGAAAACATACACAATACATAAGCTCCTCTACGTTGATCATCAATATAGCAGCATCAATAACAATAAAACATCAAGAGCATTCACACATTAACACAGTATGTATCCCGGGGAAAGCATCTCGCTAAAAACCCCAACTATCTGTATATTAATGATTGAGTCATGTAACTTTACAAAGTACAATGCTTATCACAAGCAATCCAGTACCAGCTCCACCTGTTACACACAATACAGCTCAGATCTGAATCAATCACTGGCTCAAATCTCTTCCGCTGCTTGCCTGCCTCCGCTGCTCAATACATGCACAAGAACCGGTGATAATTCCAAGGCAGCCACGTATTTCCTTGGCTAAATCACGTGAGAACAAGATAAAATGTGGGCAAACTCATTGGCATACTCAATCCCCTGATTTGTGCAAGATCTGGTGCACAACTATAGTGACAACTGATAGCAATCTGATTCTCTAACACCTGTCCCTGCTGAACTGAACATGCACTGACATGCAACTGAGTTAACTGATGTATTCATTAGTTGTATTATGAGTTAATAACTTGTGAATTAATTAATAACTAATTCACCCAACTCATCTCTAGTCTATTTTCCAGTTAGACTAAATACAACCAGTTTAACAAAGCTAAACTGAACACAACTCCATCAACTGCACCTCCAGTCCACTAAACTCAACTCACTTGAGTTCTAACTGAAGTCCTGCATGCAAATATTAGTCATCCCATAGGTAACCACGTATTTCCTTCTGGGATCTGCATGTACCACATCCGTAGCTCATCCTGGAGTGCTCCAAGAGAATAAGACAAAGTTTATAGTCTAAATATTATTATGAGCTAATAATATTTGACTGTTCTATATTTAGACTGAGCAGTCACTCCGCTGTGATCTAAAAATAGAAGTACATCTATTTTTCCAACTTGATCAATCATCCATAAACAACAACCTGCAATCCATAGACATGATCCATATGTCTAAAACTAGACTTGCGCCAAAAATAGCCTGCGGGCCCACTTAGTGAAGGCGACTCTTTCCACTAAGCTCCATCATCTTGTTGCATCCTCAACAAGCATTTCTTGTTGCACACTTTTCAACACTCCCTCTCAACAAGAAAGGCTTCCTCTCAAACCCGATCCTGTAACTCTAGAATGTTCTGCATGCAACACATCTGCCCAGTCCACTTGCTCTATCATCAAAGTCTCTGACTGCTATTGCCTCTGTCGACTGAAAACTCTGCATCTCTGTGCTCTTCAGTATCTGACTGCTCTAGCCTTTGTCACCTTGATCTCTGACTGCATCCGTGCTGCTGCTGGTTCTATCTCCCGGCATTGCATCCGCATTGCACCTCCCAACTGACCTCCCT
>APFE031008489.1:0-35986 GCA_000404065.3 Pinus taeda
AAATATAAAAAGATGTTTTATTTATTTACCATAGGTCTAGTTTATTTATATTTTTATTTATTTACCATACCTTTTGAGTAAGTATAAAAAGACGTTTTATTTATTTACCATACCTCCACTTTACTTATATTTTTATTTGTTTACACCCTTGCATATATATAAGGTGAATTATGGAGTAAATATAAAAAATGTTTTATTTATTTACCATACCTCTCATTTATTTATATTTTTATTAATTTACCATACCTCTTTTATAAATATGGTATTTGGCCCATAGGATTCACTTAAATAAAACCTATTCTTGAAAATGGGCCAATGGATTCACTTAAATAAAACCTATTCTTGAAAATGGGCGAATGGAAGGTTGTAACTCCTAATTTCAAGGGCTAAATTTACCTTTTTTACCCTCTCCCTTAAAATAAGGTGGGCTATTTGAGGTGATTTGTAAAAATGTACTATGATACAAAATATTTGCCCACTAAAAATTTAAAACCCCTTAATTTCACCAAAGGGAGAACATTTGCCCCTAAAATTTTCTATGGTTATTTGTGAATGCCATTATATGTTCATTGTATTTATGATTCTACAATGCTTATGATATAGTAGCTCAAGATGCTTTGATGGTGTTTTGTCACTTTGTCTCTATAGGTATTCTCTAAGTGGGATAAGTAGGAGAGGAGTTGCAAGCTCTGTTAAGGGGGAGAGAGATCAAGCAAGGAGTCAATCGGAAGATCCAGGTTGGTTCCTTTGCCTCTCGCTTATCTGTCATGCATAGAGGAAATCCCAAATTACTTTGATTGTTTGTTTCTAGGATAGCTGCCAATCCTAGAGGGCTAGCAGATCAAAAAGGCACTAGTTTTCCCAGAAACAAAATGGTATGCTTCAGCGTACCATTGGAATGCATAAGTCCAACTAGAATTTAATTTTGTTTTCCACCCTATGGGCCTACCGTACCTCAGTTAAATATGTGACCGGATTCACACCATTTCAACTGGTTTATGGTTTGGAAGCTACACTCCCAATTGAATGTGAAATCCTTTCTCTCAAATTAGCTGTCGAATTTCTCCCGAATACTTCTTTGGTGGAAGAATGCCTTCTTTATCTAGAACGGTTGTATGAGACTTATTGGATTGCCTCTTTAGTTATTGAAGCACAAGAGAAGAGAATCAAGACTCACTTTGATCAGACAGTCAATCCATGCTCCTTCATGGTGGGAGATTTAGTCCTGCTGTATGATCAAGCTAATGACAAGCTGGGTGCAGGAAAATTTGAACCCATGTGGCATGGGCCCTATATCGTCAAACGAGTATTGCGAAAAGGGGCTTATGAGCTAGTTGATTACGAAGATAACCCTTTGGATAAGCCCCGGAATGGGCTTTATCTTAATAAATATTATGCATGAATCTTTCAGCCATTGTTGTGTACATAAGTGTGTTTTCCATTTTGTACATGTTTGGCTTGGTGTGTAAGCATTTGCCGCTTATTGTGTCATTTTTACTTCTTATGCAGATCTTTGTGGCACCTTATATTAGTTTCACTGATGGTGCCTATCACAGTACCTGGAATCTTTCCTCTGCGGCATGGGTTATTTATGATTCTCATAGTGAGTTAGTGGATCTTCGAGGTGTTTGTCTAGGGTGTATCACAAACAATGTCGCTGAATATAGCACCGTCATCAAATCATTGGCTGAGGCTGTTGACCTCAATATTCGTGCATTGATTGTGAATCTAGACTTTGAGCTTGTTTTTCTTCAGCTTAACTGGTGTTATTCCATCAAAAATCCTCAAATATTAAGTTTTTATTTACGGGTTCACTTGATGGAAAGGAATTTTGATTATATCGCATATCGACACATTCCTAGAAGTCTAAATATGTTAACTCATGCATTAGAAAATCAAGTATTAGATAGACATTTGTGCAATTTATAAAAAAACATAAGAAAAAATTGAGACACAATAAGTAGATGCAGTAAAACATAAATAGATGTATATCATGTGTTGCGCACCATGGGCCCTTAATATCTATATATATATCTATATATATCTATATATCTATATATCTATCTATATATAATATATATATATTATATATATCTATATATGTCCAAAAAATATGTGTGTTCAGTTACATTGTGAGACACATGTCTCTCAAAACTCTGCAAAAAAGAAACCTAGAAGTCTACTATGCATTATGCTCTCTATCGCAGACTACTGCTCAGACCACACGTCAAAGCAGCCGGTGTCCATGTTTGACACACCTGCTGTGTGTCGTTGGTATTTCCTGGGAATCTCCTCAAACCCTCTATACTCTCGGATCCCCTCAGTCAAGCCCTCTAGGTTTCGGGCTATTTCCTCCTTAGAATATCCACCTGGACGTGGTAAGTCAATCTCTCTGGTAGCCCTCTAGGTAGTAGGAGCGAGACTTACTGGTCTCTCAGGACCAACATCTACAAAGAATTGAGCATAATAATTAGGGCATGTATATTTGAAATCAAAAAACAACAAAAAATTACAAAAGTTGATCGATCAAGCTAAATATTTTACCTCTCTCGTCCCACTATTCACAGGGTGGAAGCAGCATGTATGGATCTCTCCTTAAGTCCATCCCAGTGTACAACCAATCCTCGACTACAACTTGTTGACGGTTCATCCACTCAACAAATTTTGGACCCCATGATGTAGGCTGGCCATCACCTCCCTGTGGCATCATGAGAGCCCATCGAATTATTCATGTCTATCATGGTCTTGGCCATCCCAACGTCACATCCTATCTCTGCATGATCGGTACTCGCTCTAGGATGAGTAGTATCAAGATTGAGTTGTATCCAAATTGTTTTGCCTCACCCCAGTTGAACTTGGTCAGTTATCTCTTCATATTGAGAGACACGACCTCTATCCAGTTAAACATAGTAGGGTTCAAGCAGTCTTGGGCTAACTGTAACTAAGTTTTGGTCGCCTCATGCTGGGCTTGGAAGCTAGTTGCTCTGGTTATGTTAAATAGCAGTACCTGTAATGACAAATCATTAACAGTGAAAATTTGCAGCTTGCCACTTGTTGATGACTTTCGTGCTCCTGGGGGGCACAGTCTTGTGATAAGGGTGTCCATCGAGTCTCTAGTGACCTGAGTTCCCACCATGCAGGGCATATCTCCTCTCCTTGACAACCCAGTCAAGAAATAGATGTTTGTGGCATCAAATTCTATCTCTTGCCATCAAATTATGAACTTGTCTTCATTTGGATTCCATGCTCGGATTAGGTACTCCAGGAGATCCAACTGTGGTCTTAGTAGTGGTGTAAGGGAGAACTTCAGTAACCCACAGTTCCACAAGATGTTCAGACACTGAGGATCTGCCATTCCCATCTCATCATCATGGTCATGGGTAAGTTCTTTCCATAGAAACGCCATTGTTTGTCCCTGCATGCATAAACATCATGTTGTTAAAAGCCATCCAACCATTTTCATCGTTTAAAACTAATTATAAATAATGTTTTTTGGGTTTTCGTGCTTGTTGCAGCTGTTCCTAAAATAGTTGCGATGGGCCGATTTGCATTGTTCATAAATTCACGGGTCATCACAAGTGTACATCATTTTCCTGTGACGATCCCACTTTTTTCTCATACATATTTCTCGGTCATTGCAACCCTGAGGGGGAAACTTGCGACGACTGAGGTAGAATTTTTGTCCAAAAACCCCTTTAAATACCAGTCCAAAACATGAAATTGCATCTACTTTTGGTGAAAAAAAAGGTAGGGATGGGGTATTTACCTGGAGGAAGTGCGAGAGACAATGAACCACTGAGATTCCCGGAATCGATCTCCTAGTTTCACAAGGTACACAATGTTTGAAGTTATTTTTACCACCATCAAAAAACACAAGTAAACCAGTTTTTCACCATAATGTCCCTTTTATAATCTTTTTTTTCAAAAAATTTAGGGTTTTCCTTAAGGTTTGAAATTAGGGTTTTGACCTATATGCATGTTTTTGTGAGGTAGATCTTATACTTGCATTTTCTTGTGTCATGACAGGTGTTCTGAGCATTGGTGATGATTGATGCATGGATTATATACTCAAGCAGTACCAAAAAAACCTTTTCCGAGTCAATTTTAAGCTATTTTTTGACTCTTGAATCGTGAAAAGATTGTCGAGCCCTCGTCATTTCGAGCTCATTAATAGTTATGAAATGTCATGTCCCCATTTAGGCTTTTACTTTTTTGGGTTGGAGGCACTATTTACAAAAAGTACTCTTTGAATGAAATGGTCAAGCAATTCTCTCGAGTATCATTTTCCACCTTTTCGGGCTTGAGAGATACAAACATACGAAAAGGGCCCCTTTGGAGTTTTCTTTTCCGTGTCTTTTTCAAACTCTCTAAACATGAAAAAGACTCCAAGTTTTACCTATGTCAGACTCATTAAACCCTGACGACATTGGACTCATCGCCATGATGAGACTCGAGCTTATCCTCCCTAGGGCTCGTTAAAATATCACTGGTTTGGATTTGTCTGAAGGACAAACTTATATTACAAGCATATGCTATCCCCTTCAAGCTTGTCTTTCAAAAATAATTGGGGTACTCGCCAACAATGGTGGGGGGGAAATTTTAAAATATTATGTTGATTACCTATGGAAGCTTATTACTGTTGAACATCGACACATTTGTTGCTTCTTTCCAGGTTTTGGATATCCTCACTTCGTTGTTGGCCTTTTGGGGTTTGGGTTCTTCATTTTGCCTCATTCCATTTGATCCCTACTATCTCTGCATGACCTTCGATTCCTTGGTACCAAAATGCTACCGCATTTTGGAGTCATGTCGTCAATATGTTTAAGAGCTTAATCCTTCTGTAGTTTGCATCCTCCTTTGATCGTCTGTTTTGTCTATCTATATCTTGTTCCTTTATCTCGTGTCGTTGATGTGGGAAACGTTATGGCCGTCTTGCAACAGATTGCTTCCTGTCGACATCATCTCATTATCCAGGAAGTTGATCTAGAGACTCCTTTCGGGTACCTTGGAGTTTGCATGCCTCAATGGTGAGTTGTTCACATTTGACGATAGACTTGCATCATTGGTCCTCGATCAGGTGATTCCACAAGTGTTCGACTCTAGATCATTCTTCACAGCTTGTGGATTGTACTAGCAATACCTTGAGAACCATTGACATTACTGGTGATCTCTCTCGTGCTTGTTAACAGTTCACATCATTGGCTAGTAATCAAGCGATTTTCTAATATGCTCAATTTCAACACATTTATTCGCATATTAGAAACTGTACGATGGACAGGTCAGGATTGAAGAGCTTGGGCTCAGATCACACAAGTCCAGGATGCATGGATTATTTATACTTAACTCTTTTGATTGGATGGATGCAACCATACCTGAGTCCTTTTGGATGGCTGTGACCATACTTATGTTTTCATTTGGTATTTTCGACTCGATGGTTGTGTCCATACCACAATCCAGTTATATTTGTCTGTTGGATGGTTGCACCCATACATTGACTACATGTATTTCTTTCACTATCAGAGATATCATTTGTACTTGCATCTGCAGGTTCCTCACGATGGTGTTATAGTTGGGTTATGGTTCTGTAAAGAATTTCACCCCTCCCACTCTCTCAGCCTTCATGCTCTAGGGGGCATCTATTACACAGTGTTTTGTCACCAACCTCGCATCCCCTGATCCTGGGTAGAGTTGGTCTCTAAATGGCATCTGCATTGAGTCATACATCAAAATATGTGTCGACATCTTTCATATCACTCAAGAAGATTAACCATGCTCATTAATCCTGAAGTTGACCCTTTTTATCTATGTTTCAAGATTATCGCAAGACATTAGTATTCTGTCTGTGGCGATGGACCAGAGTGAACAAGAACCTCGCGACATTGTCACAAGAGTGCATATGTTCTCTACGACAGTCGGATTTTAGGGATTATCGTAGGTCATCAGTATCTTGCTTGCAACAATAGCCCATAATGCACTAACACCTTGCAATGTTGTCTCTGAGTCTGAGTGTTTGACTTGCGACGACCTAGATATGGCGAATTAGTTCAAACAAAATGCTTATGGGTGGTTCTAGAGTTGGTTGTTGGGTCAAGGAAGTTTTCCTCTCTCGATTTGAGATGGTGGTTCCACCTTTTGAGTAACCTCCCTTGAATATGAGCTTCCTCTCCCCTCATTTATGGAGGCTCCTCCTCTTGTAAAAGCATCTTCCATGACTATGATCAGTTAGTTCAGAGTTCTAAGAGTGCTAGTTGAGTGTTGGTGTGCTAGTTCTTACCTTGTTGGATTGATAGCTTGCCTTTCATGTTGTAAGAGTGTAAATGGTTTTGTAAGAAGGAAATCTTGTTGTGATTGCCTTAGTTTCATACTTGTTCTTTTGGGTGAGAGAGAGAGTCATCAATCTTTCTGGGAGACCTTTGAGAGTGAATGCTTATGGAGACACACTGATCGGACACTTCAAGGAAGCTTGCGACATCAAGGTGTCGTTGTAAGATTTACTAATGTTCACGTTAATACAATCAATGGTTGTTTCCTATAGCATCTATGCAATGTATGTTGATAGCTTATGGTTCCTTGACTCTATAAGTAGATAGTTCATTGTTGTGCTCTATTATGTGTCTTGTCATTTTCTTATGTTGTTTTAGGTGCATCATTCATTAAGGAGAAGAAAGTGATAGTTGAAGCGACGTAACAAAGACTTCATCGAACACTGGTTTAAGGTAGGCCTCTTCAACGAGAATTATTTAAGGAATTAGGTATTGTTTTTGTCTTGCTGTGACTAGACCCACTCTAGGGCTAGAGGGGTTATCTTTGTCCGTAGAGATAACTTACCTACATCACAGTTACTGCATTTGGTGAGGTGCGCTCGTAGCCATGGCAACAGAGTCATAAATTCACGATGACATTCTTCTAACACAGTGGTACGATCACCTGTATCTTGTCTTGTCATCCTTGGTTTATCGGCGAGACATGCCTGCATGATCTCATTTTCTAGCCTCTTGATCTTAGTGTCCATCAAAATGCTTTTCTTCCTTAATTATAGTCGGTCATTTTCGAGTGTGAACAGTCTAAGGTTCCCTCGCTGGATGGCTTCGTGAATCCTTATATGTTCTACCTCGTGTAGATGTGCGATTTCTTCCTTCTCGTCATCGTGCACTATCACTACTACAAGACCCAGTACGTGCAGATTCCTTTTTTTATTTTCTTCAGTAAGTACTATCTCCATTCTGTTCCACTCCTTTGGAACTGTTTCCATGTTCAGGGTTTTACACATGGTCTGGTAGGCCCATCGAACCATTGGCACGCATAAGTCCCAATCATTTTGTCTCGCCTAGTGAACCTTGTTCAGTACTCTACACACCCTATCGAAGGCTTCATCGTAGTGAACTGGTAGCGCGCATCACCTTTCCTGTTGCTGCGCTTTGTTCCGATTCGTTATTTTGGGGAAGGTGTGTGCTTGTGCATGTTTTACAGCATATGTATGTACCCATCAAGAAAGGTGGGAGCGGAAGTTGTTCTGCCCCCGTTGACTGACTTGCATTTGAAGCTGGGGTTCTCCAAACCATAGGAACATCATCCTTCTGCATCCATGCCAGTCCTCGAAATTTCCCTGATGGGTTCCCCACCATCGTGTGGGTGTTGTGCACACCACTGCTATTCTGGTACTGCACTTCCAAATTTTCTCAGAAATTCATCCACCACTGATAATCCATCATATGTTGGCAGCTTCCTTGCCTCTGTTTTTACGTAACACAATGACTTGGTCATCATGTTGCAGCTCAGTGTTGTTACTTCATTTAGCTGATTCTACCATCGCTCTATCTCTTCATCTGAATCCAAAGTGCAGGAGGTTTCACGGTCCCACGAAATCCTTCCAACTGCAGTCAAATTCACCCAATCCTCTCCTTATGTAATTATCTTGTAGATACAATTGAGATCGCCATCACTATCATTTTCGCTCACCAGTTCAGTGTATCATGCTCCCTCAGCTGGATCCAGCGGTACTACTATGCATACTGACTTTTTCTCAAAGGTCATTTTGCACTTCTTCAAATTTATGACTTAGTTCATATCGGTAGTCCAGTATATTCCTACTAGTGTGGGATAGGGATTGTTGTCATCGACAATCTCTATCACTTCAAAATACACCTACGTGCTTGTGACTTCAATATCGACTGTCACCCCTTGCAATCTTCCCATGGGAAAAATCTTATGTTGATTCACCATTCGTAACTGAATAGGGGACCATTGTAATGCAAGTCTACCCATGCTTTCCCATGTTTGTTTTGGTAGTACATTTACCTCCAAACCTAGATCCAAGATTACCTTATCCATTTTGTACTCACCTATTTATGTAGTCAACCTCATCTCCCTTCCTGTACGCAATGCATGCTTTCCAAGTTTTTGAACCATGTGCGGTTCTCCTGACACCGTGCACTTAGTGATAAGTTCCTATAGACCTTTGACTGCCTTGCTGTCGTGCAAGAGTTTCATGCATGTCTCCAAAAAGGTAGTGAGCATTGAAGGATCCATCCTTGGTTCTAGTTGATCCTTACTACCTAAAGTGGAGGCCTCTGTGAAGCTCTTCTTAGCTTCCATGAATGTCTCCTTCATGCATTCTAAATCAAACTTGGGTTCCTTTGTAGGAGGCAAACCCACGCATTGTCTTGTGCTTGTTTCCCTTTATCACCTCCTATGGCCATACTACTCCTAAGCATCATGTTTACATTTGGGTCTTCTTCACGTGATTCAGACCTCATCATTTTTAAATTTTGGGTCGGAGGGGCTTGGAGAGCCCCCTTTTTGCACATCTTCGCTATCATCGAAGGGAAATCTTCTACCTCATGATCAAACTAATTATAGTACCAACATGATATCCTAGTCGGGTTTGTACAATCGTGAGCATAATGTTGTGGCCCTCCGCAATTGTAACAAATTATCTGGTCGCGACCCCTTCCTGGTCCCATTCCACCTCGACCTCGACCATGCCCCTGAAACCCAACGCATGCCATCCCTGCATTTGGGTCAAGGGCTCGCATTTCGAACCATACCCTATAGGCAAAAGGCTATTCCGTCATTAGTTCATAGCTTCAGCAGGTGCATTTAGCATGGCTTACCGACTTGTAGAAATTACAAAACAATTGTTGAGACATCTGCGTATACTTCTGTAACAGATGACAATTACCCGTGGTGTGTTTTCCTCCTGTCTGGCAGATCACGCACCATAATGCAGGCGCCGTGCTCAGCCCTGCCTGTGCCTCCAGTCTTAATGACATTGGCCCTCCCCCTACCAAGTCATTTGCGGGCACTAGATAGTGGTCCTTGTCATGCCCTTGGCCTTTGCATTTTATGCACCGTACTTCCTCAGGCACCTCCGACTGAGTTGTTCTGTTCTATTTCAAACTTGGCATCTCCAGACATAGATTCTACAGTTGTGCATGGATCTGTTGGATTGTCAACCCAGGGTCTTCTATAGGGGTCTCGTGCAATATCATTGCCATCTCAAACACTTCAGCCTGGGTGGAAATTTTTTTCTTATAGGTTTTAACCCCATACAAAAATTACTGCATATGAATTCTAAAACACATAAAAGAAACAATGCAAGAGCATAACACATAAAAATAGATTTTCCCCTGGATCCCAAAACTAGGACTACTAGCTTGATTTTTCATTATTGTTCCTTTCAATGTTACAATACATATTTATGCATGCTGAAGCATCCAATACCATGGACCGAAAACCATTTCATCCAAAACCATGGACCGAAAAACCATAGGTAGGTTCGGCCAACCTAATATAGGGTCCAAAAAAAATTTCTAGAGGCACTGCCCTGGACCCTATAGAGGGGGCTGCCCGCCCCCCTCAAACCCCCCAGACAGGGGGGGCTGCCGCTCTCACTGTGACCCCACCGCTACGCAATCGACACAACAAAGGGGGGGCTCTGCTCCCCCTCTAACCCCCTGGTTCACTAAGTAGGTTAGTCATGGAAAGAATATAACACAACCAAACATTGTCCCACTTGTTGTTTTCATTCCATAGGGGGCCACAGGAGAGCCTAGTCATTTTTCTAGGCCTGAAATGCCCATTGTTTCTCTACACTAGGAAAACTTCTCAGAGCTCACAAATTTTGTGAATGTATCTGCAATATTGTTCAAAGTGTCCACCTTTACCAGCAACACCCTTTTGTTTTCTATCATATCCCTCACAAAGTGATACTGAAAATCAATGTGCTTTGTCTTTGAATGATAAGCAGGTTTCTTTGCCAAGAAAATTGCATTTTGGCTGTCACAGTCTATCCTTATAACTCCCTGTAGTAACCCATACTTGAACACAATCTCTGTAACCAAACTGCTTCCTTGCTTGCATGAGTGGTTGCCATGTATTCTACCTTTGTAGTTGATAGTGCCACTACAGACTGTTTCTTACTCATCCAACTAACTGCACCTCCAAATAGGTTAAAAGCATACCCACTTGTAGATCTTCATTGATCCAGATCGCCAGTCCAGTATGCATCACAAAGCCATGAATATACGACACTCTGTCCAATCTTTGTCTTCCTTGGTAGTACAAACCACAATCACTGGTGCCACGCAAATACCAGAAAACCCGCTTCACTATTGTCGAGTGCTCCTTCCCTGGTTTTGACATAAACCTGCTCAATACTCCCACTGCATGTCCAATGTCTGGTCTAGTACAAACCATTTCATACATCAGGGTAGCGATTGCACTTGCATACACGGGATCTTGTGTCTTCAGACACTGCTCAACAGATAACTTTACACCTACATGAATAGGAACCTTCACCGGTTTACTATCCTACATATTAAACCTCTGCAACATTTTCTCGACATAATTCCTTTGGTTTAACCAGAGATTCGTCTTTGCCGGATCTATTTTAATTTTCATGCCCAAAATATAGTTTGTAGCACCAAGATATTTCATGTTAAATTTGGAGGACAATTGGGTCTTCAAATCCTGTATAATTTCTTTGACATTTCCAACCAGCAACATATCATCCACATACAAGACCAAATAAATAACATGGTCACAAATTAATTTAAAATACACACAATGATCTGCTTTGCTTCTAGTGAAGCCAAGTCCCCGTATAAATGTATCAAATTTCTGATACCACATCCTTGGTGACTGTTTTAACCCATACGGAGACTTCTTTAACTTGCATACTAGTTCTTTCTTACCCTTCACCGCCAAGCCTTCAGGTTGCTTCATGTAGATCTCCTCTTCCAGATCCCTGTGAAGAAATGATGTCTTCACATCCATCTATTCTACCACAAAATCAAAAGCAGCAGTAACAGATAAAAGTAATCTAATAGAAGCTACCTTGGCAACAGGAGAAAAAATATCACCAAAATCAATTCCTGGCACCTGAGAATAACCTTTTGCTACCAACCGAGCTTTGTATTTCTCCACCTTTCCTTCTGCATTTGCCTTCTTCTTGAACACCCATTTGCTGCCAATGGGTACCCTTCCAGCCGACATCTCCACCAGATCCCAAACCTCATTTTTGTGCAAAGATGCCATTTCATCAACCATGGCCTCTTTCGAGAGTTCTCCATCCTCTGAATCTACTACTTCCTTCACAGTTTTGGGATCATCACCAGTAATAGATAAAGCAAAATTTGAACAGAAAGTAGATCCACTATACCTTTCTGGCTGCCTTCTTTCTCGAACTGATCTTCTTACACCTGAAGTTTGTGTCCCTTCATCTTCTAATTCCTCCTCTACTGTAGAGTCTGATTCTTCCTCCTTTAGCTCAAATTCTGTCTTCTCAAGTTCCTTTGGCTGGACTTCATGTTTAATAACATCTTTCACCTCTCTGAACACAACATCTTGGCTATACACAACCTTCCTTGTTGCTAGGTTCTGTTGTGGCCACCAACAACCCCCCTTTTTATTTAGTGTTGTGACTAATACTAAATAAATGGGGACCCTTAGCTAAAATTAAAAAAATCAACTAGTGATTGTATTTCCTATTCAATAAAACTTACCATCGTAAACTTAACAAAATACCTTTGAAATATCTAAAAAACCTTAAGTTTTGTGATGAGGGAAGGCAAAATCACTCCTTAAAGGATATCGTATCGTGAAAAAGATAACAGGATGCCTCCCTACAAGCCAAAACTCTAAGAATGTGGGATTGCAATGCGAGATCACATATTAAAAACATATATATCACATCGCATGCTTTAAAATGCACTTATGCTGAAAAACCGCAGAAAACGCCGATATGCGATATCGCATATCGCAAAATCTCACCTCGCAAGAAATACATTAACGCGAAATGCGCATACTTATGAGATTGTGATAATGCGACCATGTGATATTGCGATATAGCAATATCGCGAAAAAGCAGAAAAGCGATCTTACGAAAGAATGAAAGAGCAAAATTGTGATCATGCGATCATCCAATATTGCGATATTGCGATTATGCAATGCATCGTCTTATCGCAAATTTTTCCTGTTCATTATTCAAGGCAAAGTGTTTCTATTAAGCGAGACTAGTTGTGTGCTTTAAATGCTCATTAATGAAGTAGTTTCCAGTTGTTAATGAAATCTAGTTTTGAGTTTATCAAAGAGCCAGTTCATGTAAGGTGGCATATTTTTAAATGTCTTTGGCATTCAAAGCATTCCCATCGTTATTTATTGTCATTATTCTCACCTCACTTGTAAACTGCAGGAACGAAGGACAAAAAGTTGTACAAAGTAGTGTACAGGAAACTATGGTGAAAATAGGTGAGGCTCTGATATCTGAAGACAGAGAAAAGGCACCCTTGCACAAAAACACAACATGCAACAGAAATGCGAGTATTTTCACCTAGGAAGGCATACATAATCTACTTGAGGAAATAAATCCTAAAGTAATGGGATTTATGGCTGCTACAGGCTCATCAAGGTCATCTGAAGCATCAGTGGCAGAGTCAGCTTGTTCATTCCTGCACGAGAGAGTAGCAAGGTCCAAAATTCTCCCCTGCACAGAAATGGTTAAAGGAATATTAGACATCGCTGACATTAAGACAGGAAGTTTAGGGCTCAAGGTCAAGAGCTCTCAGAATCATTATTTTCACAAAATTTCAACCTTACATCCGCTACAAGAAAACACGCAAGAGGTGAAAATCGCACTAAGGAAGCCCGAATTAAGAAAAAAAGGTAGATTCCGATCCGTGATTAGTGCCTAGCGCTAATCGGGCATTGTTGGGTAAAACTTCTCAAAATGGGAAACCTCTAATTGCTCAGTCTCCTGTAAGCCCAGTACCGAAAAGATGGTGCCAACTCTTGCTGATTCTGTTTTGCAGCACATTTAAAGGCTGAAGTCAGCCAACTGACTCTTATCAAGCAAATGTTGAATGCTTGCGACATTAAGGAGAAAATACAAAAACAGTTAGTTTTAGATTTAATTTTAGAAATAGTTTTATTTTATTTTTCCTAGAAAAAGGACGGTCATTTAAACCGTATGCTAAATTTTTGTAAATAAGTTATTTTTAGACATAGTTAGTAGTATTTAAACACTTCTCATGCATTTAGAGAAGGGTCCAAAAATTTATCAAAAACTTGTCCTCAAAACATGCACTTTTGCACCCTCCGAGGAGTTTTTGGTGAATGAATGGAACAAGGTTTATTGATTTTTGCATCTGATATCTACCACTGATGTTGCACTTTTGTACTCTTAGTTGATGTTGGATTGAGAAGAGATAAATTGTTATCGCTTGAAGCTCATGAGTAGAACTAGTTATAAATGGTACTTCTATCTCTTAACTGTTTCTATCTCCTGTGTTAGAGTGATATTTAAGTGTAGTTGTTTATATGTTAATGCTTGAATGCCCGAGTTATCATTTGGCACTTTTGTACGGTGATAGCTATTTATTTGTGCTTGATATGTGAACAACTTACTATGTGATATGCTTCTCACAACTGTTTCGTTTAACTTTTTATGTGAAGTAGTTCATCTATATTGAATTCTTTTCTTATAATAGTTGAATGATCTTTATTACCAATTGTTATTTGAAATCATTTTAGATTACATAATAGAAAAATCTTACCCCGGGTTAGTATAGATTTAGATGTTGTTGTTTTTTTTTTTAGAATACAATTGCATATCATTAGATTAAAGTTAGAATTAGAAGCATCTCATTTAGAATCTTTTAAAGCTAGGAGCATTAATCAATATTACAGACACACACAAATTGGGAAACTGTTCCCATTATCCCCAGTCAGACCCGCTATACCAAATGGAAAAGGAGCTGTCAACCAAGGTCCGGACCAAGTGGGTATCCCCCTTGTTGTTGAACCAATTTTCGGGGCTTCAACATATTTGGCGCTAGAAGGAGGGCCTCAAACTATGAATGGCAAGTAAGTCTAAATATAAATACCATTCTGAGAGTAAATCACCCTCACCATCTCCCCTAACTTCTCCATTGCATTTAGAAGCTTTAAATCCATATCCATAAGTCGTAGGATCAACAGCCGCTACTACAAACCCTGACATTTCAGAACAATCTACTATTAAACCTCTTGAAGTTGAATCTCTGATTCACAAACTTCAGCAATTTTCTATATCTCCTCCAAGATCTAATAAATCTCAAGGCAACGAGACTTTGCAATATAACCCTGCTCATCCCTTGACCAGATTAAAAAGCGAAAAGTTTGGTGTTCAACCAACTGAATTACCTCTACCCACTAGGAAGAAAGCAAGGAAATCACCTAAAGCGTCCGATAGCAAGACTGTTTCACCATCATCATCCATCTCAACTTCCTCACCGCGAAGTCAACCATCCACTCTGCCACTCCAGATCATTGTTCACCAACCTACTGGTACTTCTACATCCCCTTCTCAATCATCCAGAGTTATTATATCCTCGTCTTCTCAACCTCAGGGATCATCTTCTCCACTTCCTTCCATTAGAAAATCAGCGATGGCTCAATCTCCGTGGAATAACCTAGGGGCAGTCTTAATGCCTGCACCCTTGAGTCAACTACTAGCCCATCCTGAAAAATGGTTGCCTAAATTCAATCCTGAAGAAGGAATGCTAGCAGAAGAGCATATTAATAAATTTATGTTATCCGTAAATCTCAATGGAGTTATTAATGAAGATGTTGTTGTTCGACTTTTTCCTTATACCCTTCAAGGAACAGCTAGATCATGGTATTTTTCATTACCATTTGGATCTATCACTAGTTGGGATATCTTCGAGGAGCAATTCCTCATAAAATTTGGTGATGATAGGTCTACTGCAATGCTGATTAGTGACCTATCAAACCTCAGAGCCCAGTCAAAAGAACCTATCAAAGACTTCAATTCACATTTCAATAAACTATTAAACAAAATTCCTACTGCTTCCAAGCCCAATGAAGAAGTAAGAAGTGAATGGTACATTACTGCTTTACGATCAAATATAGCAATCTTCATGGACAGGGCTAATAAGATAACTTTAGCTGAAAACATGAAAGAAGCAATAGCTGTAGAGAAATGAATTATAGCCCTTGAAAAGAAGACCACGATCAAAGAACGGAAGTCTAAGAAGGTAACATTCAAAGAAGGTCCCAAGAAAAAGCAATCGAAAGATCCTTTTCATTTAGAAGGATTACAAAAGGTTTTGAAGGCCATGTCTAATGAAATGGTCGACATTAAGAAACAAGTGGCAGAAAATTCTTCAAAGAAGCCATACAAACTTTTAAAAGGAATCCCTCGACTGATTCAAAGCCCCCCAACGCTATTACAAATGTTGAATCTCAGGAAGAAGAGGAAATCGCTACTGAAGAGCAAACTGATGAAGAAGAAGTTATAGAGTTACAAGGAATGTGGGATTTCATCCTCCCATAAGCAGAGGATCAAGAAGCATTCTCAGTTAGTACATGAAGCAAAAATCAGCTTGATCCCCCCCAAACTACCCCTAAGCCAAAGAGCGCAAGCTCGACAACAAAGGATAAAGTCGCACCGAAGAAGACAACATCTAAAGCGACTCAAACCAGCCCAGTCCAAACAGATTTCTCCACTCCATCTAAAACGCTGATCATTTCAAATGAAATGGAGTACAATATTATAGAGGATATGAAGAAGACTCAAGCCAATATCACTCTTTACGAATTGAGCAAGTTAAAACACCAACAAAAGATAATTTTGAAAGAATTACATGCTGTGCCAGTTGCACCTTTGCGTGCCACTATAATTTCTCAAGCTTCCCATGACATGGGTAGACCTCCGACTAATGCGATTAACAAGGTTGATCCAAACGACATCGTATTAATTAGAGGTAGATCGAGATTTGATACTCCCCCCTTTTTTCTTACTTATGAAATTTTTAATAAAAATGTGCATAATTGTTTAGTGGATTCTGGAGCTTCATTGAAAATTTTACCGAACTCAATATGTACAAAATTGAATGTTCAACCACAGAAGTCTGTTGTGCGCATAGTCTAGCTAGATCGATCACAAGTTGAGGTAATTGGCAAATTGAATCAGGTTACCATAAGGCTTTCATCCAACCCAAAGGTATGTCAAGTTATAGATATTTTCGTTGTTGATATTCCAAGATTTTATGGCTTAATTCTTAGCAGGGATTGGTCATAAAAACTTCATGGATACTTCGCAACTGATTGGTCGCACATGTGGCTGCCCTACAATGGTAAACCAAATCAAATAAAAGTTGAACAAGAATGACATCAGAAGTACATAGTAACAGAACTCGAGGGGGAAAATGAACCACTAGCATATAACAATAGTATTATTGGAAATTACTCAGTAGATTCTTTCCTAGGGAATTTTAATGCTCATACGTCACCTTATTTAGAAAATTCTATTTTATCTCAAGTCGAAAATTTTTCTCAAACGAATAGTTCTAAATGTATCAATTTTTTAGATAGTCTTGTAAGTAAATCTTCATTTTGGAAATTATTTTTTGATGGTTCTAAATCTAACGAAGGAGCAGGAGCAGGATATGTGCTAGTTAGTCTAGAAGGAGATAAAACTATGTTAACTTGCAAACTCAAATTTGATTGCACCAACAATATAGGTGAGTATGAAGCTTTAGTCCAAGGGTTGTACAAAGAAATCGTATTAAATGTCAAACACCTTCAAGTTATCGGAGACTCTAAAATTGTAGTCAGATGGGTACGTAATACTATACATTGCTTATCAGGTCATTTAAAACATTATCAATCTTTAGTTCAAGATATGACTGAGCACTTTATAGCATTTAATATTTCATCAATTCCCAGACTCCCGAATGCAAGTGTAGACCTTTTGGCTAACATAGCTTCTAAACTTATCCCTTCAGAAGATTTTAGTCATGATAGATTTTTAATAGAATTAATCTTTAGACCTTCTATTCCTGATAACATCACAAATTGGAGAATATTCAACGACGATCCTGATATCGTGAGTTTTCTCACATCTAAAGGATCTTATACCAATCAAATAATTGACGAAGACCAACATGACCAACAATTGCAACAAGATAGCACTAACAATGCTATACCTAAGTTGGTAGTCAAATTAGAAGACCTTTATGATTTAAAAGATCAGTTTAAAAGATCTACTAATTCAAAAATCCAAAGTTCAACTTTGAATTACGAATTAGTAAATCTAAGAACTGATACCAAAACCCCAAAACATTAATCTAGGCCCTGGCTTAGATCCCGAAGAAAAGTTAGCATATATTCATCTTTTGAGACAATACAAAAATGTTTTTGCTTGGAACTATGATGAACTTAAAACATACGAAAATTCTATCATCCAACATACTATTTCAGTGATGGAAAATGAAAAACCAGTCCAACAGAAGTTGAGAAAAATCCATCCCAATTTAGAAAATAAGATTAAATCCAAACTCAACATGTTATTGAAAGCCAAAATAAATTTCCCCGTTCGACATTCCAAATGGGTCTCAACATGGTCCCTGTTAGAAAGAAAAATGGAGATATTAGAATCTGTATTGACTTTCGAAATCTTAATAAAGCCTACCAAAAGGATATTTCCCTTTGCCTCCTATGGAACAAATTTTGCAGGTAGCTGCTGGGTCAGAATTAATCTCCTTTTTAGATGGATTTTCAGGATACAATCAAGTGTTGGTACATCCTAACGATCAATTAAAAATCACATTCCGAACCAAATGGGGTACCTACGCATATAAAAAAATGCCTTTTGGTCTGATTAATGCTAGTGCCACATTTCAGAGAGCCATGGACATTGCATTCAAAGGTCTAGTTAATAAGTCAGTGGTAATCTATTTGGATGATATAACTGTCTATTCCAAGACACGAAGCAACCATCTCAGAGATTTAAAGCAAATCTTACACGTTGTTTAAGATATGGAATTTCACTCAACCCTAAAAAGTCCTTTTTCGCATTAAGTGAAGGAAAACTTCTAGGATTCATAGTGTCAAAAACTAGAATTCACATTGACCCTGACAGAATCAAAGAGATTTCCGCAATTTCCCTACCTCATAACAAAAAATCTATGAAATCTTTCCTTGGTCAAATCAACTTTGTAAAGAGATTCGTTCCATATTTTTCAAGAATCGTGTCTCCCTTACAAACGATGATAAAAAAGAACTCAATATTCAAATGGTGTCAAGACGAATATGAGGCATTCAATCTAATCAAATAAGCAATTATCAATGCTCCATCTTTAGCAACTCCAAACTTTTCAGAGCCTTTTGTTTTATATACATTTGCATGTGACAGATCATACACAGCGATACTTAGGCAAATCAAGAGAAGGAAGAAGCCCCGATTGCTTTCTTTAGTTCAAATTTACAGGGAGCTGAATTAAATTATTCAGATGTGGAGAAACAGGCTTACGCTGTTTTCAAAGCAATCAAATATTTCAAACCCTTTTTACTCAAAACCCACACAAAAATCATTGTACTGTTTCCAGCGGTAAGAAATATTTTAGTGCAAAAAGATGTGGGTGAGAAAGAGCCAATTGGGTTACTGCCTTATAGGAATATGATGTAGAAATCAAACCAGCAAACATTGTAACAGGTCAAGGATTTTGCAAAATGTTGGCCAGAGCATCGCTGATATTCGAAATTCCATTTGCAGACATACAAGTGTACGAGGTAAGCCTAAACGATAATGAGTCATTATATGCTAATATCATTTATTATCTGAAGAATGGGTATGCCCCCTCACACCTTGATCATACTAAGAAAAGAGCTCTAAGGTTGAAAGCCAAACAATATCAACTCTTGAATAATGTTATTTTTAGGATAAATTATGATTTTGTTCTACATAGATGTCTTGAAGAATCTGAAGCTAGAAATGTTTTGTGGGAACTCCATGACGGGCCAGTAGGTGGACACTATGCTGGAGACACTACTGCACATAAAATCTTATGCACAGGCTATTACTGGCCCACATTATTCAAAGACTCGCACAATTACGTGAGAAAATGTCAAGTCTGCCAAACTGCTGCTGGGAGATAGAAGAAACCGTCCTTGCCATTACAACCAGTCAACATTGGGCAACCTTTTGATCAGTGGGGATTGGACATAATAGGTGAGATCATTCCTCACTCTTCTAAGCAACATAAATACATCCTTACAGCAATAGATTACTTTCATAAATGGGTAGAAGCAGTTCCACTCAAGACGGCTAATGCTGAACATATCATTGAATTTATAGATCAATTCATAATCACCAGGTTTGGATTGCCTTCCGCTTTAATGTTTGACAATGTATCTTACTTTTCTGGAAATGCAATGACTGAATTTGCACTTAAAAGAGGTTTCAAACTTAAATATGCTGCCAATTATTACCCACAAGGGAATGGGTTAGTTGAATCTACAAATAAAACCTAATTAGGATTATCAAATGACTAGTTGACCAAAATCATAAAAATTGGCACAATTCTTTAATATATGCTTTATGGGTAGATCGAATAACAAAGAAAGCCTCCATCGGCACTTCTCCATTCAATTTAGATTATGGAAAAGAAGTGGTTCTTCCGACTCATTTAGCAATCCCCTCTCTATCTTTAGTTCAATATATTGATGAAGTACCAACTTCCTCCTTACAACTAAGGCAAATGGAAATAATTAAGTTAGAAGAACATCGAGAATAGGCCAAAAGAACTCACGCTCATCATCAAGCATTAGTGAAATCCTCTTTTGATTCAAACATGATGACCAAAAAATATTTTCAGATGGGAGATCGAGTTTTAAAATGGGACAAGGCCCACGAGGAAAAAGGAAAACATACAAAATTTCAACGAATGTGGCTTGGTCCTTTTCAGATTGTAGAAGTCATAGGTCCATCCACTTTTGTGTTGTAGGATTTAACAGGGAAGAGAGATTCCTTACCTGTTAATGGTCAAATTCTTAAGAAATATTTTCCTTAGAATATTATTCTTCTGTTTTGTAAACTATGTTTTTAGTTTTTATTTATTTTTAATAAAACTAGTTGTGAATGGTTACATTAGGAATTTACCAAAAATATACCAATTATCTTTCAGATTTTGAGTTTTCTCTTGTATAAATAGCAAATCTTCTGGAAAATTGATCTTTATTATTGGAAGATATAGTTAAAGACTCTAGCCTAGATATGATACTAGTTTCAACTTCATAAAATTTGATGAAAGCAACCTTTAGTGAGAAATTGTTTTATATCAGCGTAATAAAAGGCATCAATAAAAAAATAAAGATTCTCTGTAAACAGCTCCTTCCAAAAACTCCACTATTGTCGTCTAGAGCTATCTTAAGGAAACAATGACTTCCTCCCTACTAAGGAAATCACAACTTTCAGAGGAACAATCTAAGGATACACTTCATCTTAAAGAGTGAGAGGTCTCATCACGAGCCGGCTTATCATAGTCATAGATATTATAAATTGTTGACTTTGCCAATACTACATACCACAACAGGGCAATGACTCAAGATTGTTGCAATCAAAAGACAAGGGGTCTCATCACGAGCCAGCTTGTCAGCAAAGTTATAAATCAAGTGAATGACTATGTCATAAATTGGCTATCAAACCAAGACATTGTTCTTTAAGAGTAAAATAAAATCAAAGCAATAAGTGTGGATTTGGATTCTTCTTTGAGAGTTGTAGGTTTCTTTAAGTAGGATAAAGGATCATTGCTTGGTAATAGGTAACCCTGTTGAGGCTATGAATGCTTACTAGCAGCAGAGGCTCTACCTACGACAAATGAGCATATTTAAAATTGATTTACAGAGAAGCCTTTGTTTTATCTTTATAAAACCAAGTAATGACTGATGTAAATACAAGGACTAGCTTGAGGAAGTAAATAATCAGAGTTGAAAGTAGTTGAAACAAAATAACATTGACAGGTTAGAACATAATGTACTTTATCTTTCAATAATAAAGTTCAATTTTCTAGAAAATTTTCTCTTTTGGAAGTATAGAAAATTCAAAAGAACGACATAGATAACTGGTTCTTCCAGGTTAATCGCCAATTGTTGTGGCCACCAAGAACCCCCCTTTTTATTTAGTGTTGTGACTAACACTAAATAAATGGGGACCCTTAGCTAAAATTCAAAAAATCAACTAGTGATTGTATTTCATATTCAATAAAAATTACCATCGTAAACTTAAGAAAACACCTTTGAAAATATCTAAAAAAACATAAGTTTTACGATCAGGGAAGACAAAATCACTCCTTAAAGAATATCATGTCACAGAAAAGATAACAGGATGCCTCCCTACAAGCCAAAACTCTAAGAATGTGAGATTGCAATGTGAGATCACATATTAAAAAAATATATATCAGATCGCATGCTTTAAAACGCACTTATGCTGAAAAACTGCAGAAAACGCTGATATGCGATATCGCATATCGCAAAATCGCACCTCACGAGAAATACATTAAAGCGAAATGTGAATACTTACAAGTTTGCGATAATTTGACCATGCGATATTGTGATATCGCAATATTGCGATAAAGCAGAAAAGCGATCTTACGAAAGAATGAAAGAGCGAAATTGTGATCATGCGATCATGCGATATTGCGGTATTTTGATTATGCAATGCATCGTTTCATTACAAATTTGTCTGGTCCATTATTCAAGGAAAAGTGTTTCCATTAAACGAGACTAGTTATGTGCTTTAAATGGTCATTAATGAAGTAGTTGCCAGTTGTTAATGAAATCTAGTTTTGAGTTTATCAAAGAGCCAGTTCACGTAAGGTGGCATATTTTTAGATGTCTTCGGCAGTCAAAGCATTCCCGTCATTATTTATTGTCATTACTCTCACCTCACCTATAAACTGCAGGATCAAAGGACAAAAAGTTGTACAAAGCAGTGTATAGGAAACTACGGTGAAAATAGGTGAGGCTCTGATATTTGAAGATAGAGAAAAGGCACCCTTGCACAAAGACACAACATGCAATAGAAACACGGGTATTTTCACCTGGGAAGGCATACATAATCTACTTGAGGAAATAAATCCTAAAGTAATGGGATTTATAGCTACTACAGGCTCATCAAGGTCATCTGAAGCATCAGTTGCAGAGTTAGCTTATTCATTCCTGCACCGGAGAGCGGCAAGGCCCAAAATTCTCCCCTGCACAGAAATGGTTAAAGGAATATTAGACAACGCTGACATCAAGACAGGTAGTTTAGGGCTCAAGGTCAAGAGCTCTCAGAATCATTATTTTCACAAAATTTTAACTTTACATCCGCTACAAGAAAACATGCAAGAGGCGAAAATCGCACTAAGAAAGCCCGAATTAAGAAACAAAGGCAGTTTCTGATGTGCGATTAGCGCCTAGCGCTAATCGCGCATCCCTGGGTAAAACTTCTCGAAATGGGAAACCTCTAATTGCTCAGTCTCCTATAAACCCAGTACTGAAAATATGGTGCCAGCTCTTGCTGATTCCATTTTGTAGCACATTTAAAGGCCGAAGTCAACCAACTTACTCTTATCAAGCAAATGTTGAATGCTTGCGACATTAAGGAGAAAATACAGAAATAGTTAGTTTTAGATTTAATTTTAGAAACAGTTTTATTTTATTTTGCCTAGAAAAAGGACGATCATTTTAACCGTATCCTAAATTTTTGTAAATAAGTTATTTTTAGACATAGTTAGTAGTATTTAAACCCTTCTCATGCATTTAGAGAAGGGTCCAAAAATTTATCAAAAACTTGTCCTCAGAACATGCACTTTTGCACCCTCTGAAGAGGTTTTGGTGAATGAATGGAACAAGGTTTATTGATTTTTGCATCTGATATCTACTACTGATGTTGCACTTCTGTACTCTTAGTTGATGTCGGATTGAGAAGAGATAAATCGTTATCACTTGAAGCTCATGAGTAGAACTAGTTATAAATGGTACTTCTATCTCTTAACTATTTCTATCTCCTGTGTTAGAGTGATATTTAAGCTTAGTTGTTTATATGTTAATGCTTGAATGCCTGAGTTATCATTTGGCACTTTTGTACGGTGATAGCTATTTATTTGTGCCTGATATCTGAACAGCTTACTATGCGATATGCTTCTCAAAACTGTTTCGTCTAACATTTTATGCGAAGTAGTTCATCTATATTGAATTCTTTTCTTATAACAGTTGAATGATCTTTATTACCAATTTTTATTTGAAATCATTTTAGATCGCATAATAGAAAAATCTTACCCCGGGTTAGTATAGATTTAGATGTTGTTGCTTTTTTTTTTTTTATAATACAATTGCATATCATTAGATTAAAGTTAGAATTAGAAGCATCTCATTTAGAATATTTTAAAGATAGGAACATCAATCAATCTTACACACACACAAATTGGGAAACTGGTCCCATTATCCCCAGTCGGACCCGCTATACCAAACGGAAAAGGAGCTGCCAACCAAGGTCCGGACCGGGTGGGTATCCCCCTTATTGTTGAACCGATTTTCAGGGCTTCAACAGGTTCCAAAGCTTATAACCCTTTAAACCATCCTTATACCCAATAAAGATGCACTTTCCAGATTTATTATCTAACTTGGTTCATTTCTCCTTTAGAACATGTACATATGCATCACATCCAAATACCCTCAGATGTGAAAGAGAGGGTTTCTTACCAGTCCATACCTCTTGTGGAGTCTTATCCTCCAACACTGATGAAAGTGATTTGTTCACCAGATAACATGATGTCTCCACTGCCTCTACCTAGAATTCCTGTCGTAACCCGACACCACTGAGCATGCTCCTTGCCCTTTCCATCAATGTCTTGTTCATTCTTTCTATAACTCTATTTTGGTAAGGTGTATATGGAGTAGTCTTCTGTCGTGCTATACCAAAATTCTTACTGAATTATTCAAATTCATTACTACAAAACTCTCCACCATTATCTGTCCTCAGCACGTTTATCTTCTTCTCTGTCTGGTTTTCCACCAGAGCCTTAAATTCTTTAAACCTGTCAAAGACTTCAGATTTCTTCTTAAGGAAATATATCCATATATTCCTTGAGAAGTCATCTATAAATGGTACATAGTACATAGACTTTCCCAATGATGGAACCTTTATTGGTCCAAACATATCACTGTGCACAAGCTCTAATATCTGCTTTGCCCTCTTACCACCAGAGGGGAAACTCACCCGATTCTGCTTCCCATATACACAATTTTCACAGAAATCAAAATTGTTATGGAAATATTTGGGCACTACAACCCCAATCATATATATTCATAAACCAAGGGCTTCTAAGTCTCTAAAAGTGTTGTTTCATACCCTAAAGGAACAAGGTCAACTGATTACATCATCTCCCAGAAGTTCTCCACAGAGAACTGCTCAAAACTGGTCAAAACTAGACCATACAGACTGCTCAATACAGAGGGTGCGATGCATCTCACTCGCCACATGCAAAAATTTCAACGCGTACTAGATAGTCCTTTTGTAAGGTGTGATGGGTGAGAGTAGAAAAATGGCAGAGACAGTTTGCAAGGTGGATGATCATGGAATCTTCTAGAATCTTCTCCTGTGATACTTGCCTCTCTGAATTCGCCCAGGGATGAGTAAGAGATCATCAATCTCCAAGTGGAATCAAGAACTATCAGAGAGAAGACACCAATCAAAATCCTAGAACCTGACTCACCCCCCTGCAATCATCTATATATGGATCCCTCATCCCAAAGATCCAAAGGCTGGAATCTTGTATCTTGTAAGGAAGTGTTGTTGGTTTCCTAGTGGAATATCATAATGTTGGGTGATTTAAGCTTTTCATGAGGTGAAGAAGGGCTTTCATGCTGGGAGGATGACACTGGGTCAGATCAATGGGTTGTAATCCTCTCTTCTAATCTTTATATCAATAAAGCTATTCAAGTTTTCCTCTACATTCTTGTATGTTTGATAATATATACATTTATGTGGTCAATATATATCTGGTCCTATATTGCTTATGATTGTAGATCTCTGCAATTTGAAGGTATTATGCTACTTTTACTTTACAGGTACTCTTTGAAGAGGAGTTGTCAAGGGAGGAGTGACAAAGATTTGTCAAAGAGGAGAAGGAACAAGTAGGGAACCAAGTGAAAGATTGAGGTTGGTATTCTTTGCTCCTCTCCTATCTACTTCTCGTAAAGGAAAATGAAAGTAACTTTAATCTGTTTGTTTCTAAGATAGCTACTCATATTATTGGGACTAGCAGCTCTGCATGGACACTAGATTTCCCGATAACAAAATGGCGACTCCACTGGGGAGCGAATAGCTTGTTTGCTTGTCCATATTTGTTTGCTTTATAAACTTACAGACGGAGCCTGATGTCAAGCCAGCTAGCCTTTGAACTACATTTGCTATGCAAGTGAAAAGTAGATCAATGCTACTTCAGTCCATCTCTAGGTTTTGTTTATAAACTAAACAATTGATTTGTAAGCATCCTAATTGCCCTGGTGGTAGCTCAAGTAGCCTCATTAGATCAGCCCCTATGATTTGCATTTACTGACTATCATTAGCTCGACTTAAATCCCTGAACTAAGCTGCAAACTGTGACCAAGAACCAAGTTGAAGTCTCGTCCTTGGACCATCGCACCTTCTCCTCTTGGGAATCTGGATGCATCGCACGTACTGTGTGCTGTAAGTGGGATGCATCACTCTTTCCCTATGTTACAGGTGAAATGATCAGATAAGACTTCTTCTGCTTCCAGATTTTGGTTTTTTTTCACTCTCTTCAACTTTATTCAGGAGTTTTGCTGTCTGTGATCAGTATAGTACTATGGAAACTCCCTTCCTTTGCATGATTCAGCCTCCATAGTAAAAAGAACTGTAAATGTTTTTATGTATTGTTCACCATTTACGATTCTCCTTTACAAAGAAGTAGCGTAATCAAACTGTCATCTTTTGATTTGGAAGTGCCACAAGTGTTGTTTTCAGTCAAAGAAAATAATCCTATTGTTCTTGATGGGCGACTACACTGTTACTCTTGTATTTGATTTGAATCAATAGTTTTTCAAGTGTCGAAAGTAGTTTTCAATTCAAAATCGCAAAGTGTTGTCATTATCTTCCTTTCTTCTTTTGAAGAGAAAATCGTTAGTATTGTCGCTTGAAATGATTCAGATTTGTTCTTAGCATTCTTTTTGTCATTCACACATTAAGAAAGAGAAAAGCAAATACATGCATGTGCATTTGCATTTAAACTGCTTGTTGATTTTGATTTAGGATAATGCATCTAGTGTGTGCTCTCTGATCTATGTTGAAAGAATCCCATTTTTGTTTCCTTAGTAGCTAGGATTTTCATTGTAAAAAGAAGATTAAACGATTGTTTATCATCTTAGATTACATTTTAGGAATTGTATATCTACTTTATGTGATGAACCTAAAAGGCAAACCTCTTAAGAAAGATCAACCGTAAAATAAATTCAATGAACATAAAAATGCTTTGTAACCTAACGCACAACATTTAGAAGTCTAGGCTAGAGACGTACTCCGGCATCGTAAAGCCTGGTAACTATCGCTTTCATTGTACGTTGGGTGATTCCTCCTCTTTGAGACGACAAGTGCCAGTACAGACTTGTGCTCCCATGTACCGTCGAGTATATATTGGGAGACCATAATAGGCTATATCCTTTATCCTTAGGAAGCTGTGTCTGCCGCCCTATCGATCGTAATGCACTAAACACCACATTCAGGAAGATTTACTCTCGTACTATAAAAAGTATTTTGCAATTTTGCGATTGGTTTGGTAATCCCTCTGTCTAGATTTCCAGTGATCAGGAGCTCGGGACCAAGTGTCGTAAAATGGTAAAAAATGAAAGTGATTAGAACTAGCTCAAACCTGAACAACTGGATAGAGCTTTTCCTCTTGATTCCAGTGCCGCAAACGGTTCAAACAACGGTCACCGTATGAGAACGTTATGCCAAAAACAAAACCGCCCAATAACCCTTAATTTTTGAATATTTAAAAAAAAAATATTAAAAAAAGAATATTTCGTAGAATATTATTTGGAATATTCTGTATAATATTCTTTGGAATATTCCTTTTTTGGCAGCCAATCACAGGTTGCCACATGGCAGGCCCAAAGGCCGCCACGTGGCCTAGGATGACATCAACAATATGTTGGCATTATCAAAATTTTGGTTAGTTTGAGTTTTGAACCCACGACCTGTTATCCACAAATACAACGCTTTACCAATGCACCAATCATATTAGAGTTGTTGGTATGTGTTATAGCTCCAAATCTCACTATTATGGTTTGTGATGCTGCACTCATGGCCTAGGGAAACCCCTCCTTCCAGACCTGGTCCCAAATTTAAAAAACAATGTTTTATTCCCTGTACGTGACATTTCCCTGAGTTAAATGTGTGTATACGCGGGTCTGCATATACCCAACCCGGGTATATGTATTAAAACAATTAAAAAAATATAAAACACCTTATTTCTCAGCATCATTGAAAGTTTTATATGTGATATTCAGACATGTACTTGTTCGATCATGATCAGATGATCCATTATGTATTTTCCAGTCATTTATACTTGTATACTTAGTGGATCCACTTGTACTTGATATGCGGACATGCTTTGCTTTCTCTGAGCATGGGTATGCCCGCCTCAGACGATGTTTCTTTCTGGATCTCCTTTTGTGGCTTGGCAGGCTGAATTCTGGTGAAGTACTCCTCGGTTTTTGGCAGATTTCCTTTCCATGTACTTGCTTAAGATATTTTGGCCATCATGATCCCCTTCTAACCTCATATATTAGGGGGCATCTATTATAGCTCCAAATCTCACTATTATGGTTTGTGATGCTGCACTCATGGCCTAGGGCAACCCCTCCTTCCAGACCTGGTCCCAAATTTAAAAAATAGTGTTTTATTCCCTGTACGCGACATTGCCCTGAGTTAAACGCATGTATACGTGGGTCTGCATATACCCAACCCGCGTATATGTATTAAAACACTTAAAAAATATAAAACTCCTTATTTTCAGGTGGAGATCGTGGGTTTTACCTACTGATCACCTGTTAGTTCCCGTGGCCCAACTGTTCCCAACCAATTCCTAACTAAAAAACTACTTTAGGATTGGTATAAAAAGACATCAAAGGGAAGGCCTAAAGGAGGAGAGAAGAGAGAGAAAGGTTATTATACTGAGATTTCCCCTTGACCAGGTCTGAAGACCCTTGTCCCTTCTACACTTCCCCCATTTGTACAGGAAACCCTTGTTTCCTTGTGATTTGATGTTCATCCACTAGTTATGGCATCATGGTGTGAGTCTTGGAAGGAGATATGCTAGAGGCTTGAGGCTGGACGGATCCGGAAAGAAGCTTTGCTTGGAGCCTGCGAAAGGTTACTCAGGTGATATTACTCCTTTTGTACATTCTATTTGTCTTGGTTCCCGATATGCTTCTTCTTTATGTTTAGAATATTCATGTTTGAATTTCATGTATGAATGGTCGTTTAAAGTTCATAACTAACTTCCTTCTTTTATAACATAAAGATGATTTCTGTATAAGTCTTTGTCCATATACTGCTGCATTCTTTGGAATTGTTTGTTTTGCAGGACAAAGGAGCGAAAGGGACGTGAAGAAGGGTTTGGACCCTTGAGGAACTTCTCAAACATAGGACCTGAGGTACGCCCTTCTTACTTTAAAATTTGCTTTTGATAGCATAATGGCTGTGGAATGTGTGTTTCTCTGTTTAGACAACTTTCAGTCTGCTAGGGTTTCCACCCAAAAGCCCTAGGGGAGCAAATCCCTCAACAGAATTGGCGACTCCACTGGGGACAACACTCTTGTTGTTCTTAGTTTGGGTGTTTGTCAAGCCAATTAGGGCTCAGTTGCTTTTTGGTTTGCTGTTACTGTTTAGTTCGTTCTTGACTTCTGAGTTTTGCCAGTTTGTTCAGTTTGTTTTTTATTTTTCTTGAAATCTTTCATACACGTTGTTTGCCTTAGTTACAAAAGCGTATAAACGCTTGTTTCCTGACGTAAACCCGCGTATACGTAGGTCTCCTCAGGCACAGTCGCATATACACACAATCTTCACTTAAGCACAATCGCGTATATCTTGCAACTTTCAAGATTTATAAATTTTTGTGTCTCTGAAGTTTGTCTGGTGTTTTGAGTCAGTTTGAAATAGTAATTTTTGCCAGTATCAGTTGTCTGTGTTACAGCAAGCGTCTTACTCCGATTTCTCTCTGATTATAAGGAGTATTGGTCTTGTTTTGTGTTTGCAAGCGTCATCATATTTTTGCTAAAAGCACGCAAGATTTCTTGATTGGAATCTTGGCTGCTCTGATTTATCAGAGCAAAAAGATTGTTATCAATCTTTGTGTTGAATTTTGCTTTTGGTGGCTTTTTGTTTGCTTGACAAAATCGTTTTTGTGACCATTTACTTCTTTGTTTCATCAAAGTTGTCAATTGATGCTTTCTTGAAATTGTCTTTTTGATCTTTTTTGGTCTTTGTTACCAAAGCTTTCATTGCTTCTTTCGGTTGTTAAAAAGCCTCTTTAAACACATTTGTTTTTGTTGAGTTTTCATTCATTGTATGGTGTCAACTTGCAAAATTGTTTCTTGCTTATTGTTTCAATCACAAAGTTTCAGTTCTTGTTGAGAGCATTTTTGAAAAGACTTTTTTTGTTGCTACTTTGAAGAGAACGTTTTGAAAAGTTTTGTTTGGCTTTCTTGAACTTGCTTTTCATTTGGTTTCCTTTTGGTGAGTGAAAGTGCTTTATGTTTATCTTGAGTTTTGTTTTTAGTATTTAGACGAAATGAATGGTAGCATCTCATATTCGATCTAGATATTATAAGTGGAAAAAGAAAATTTGATAAGCAAAGCAACTTTCATTTCTTGTTTTGAAGTTGTTTTCAATCTTGCATCAAGAATTTAGTGTTTGCGTTAGGATAGATTTGCATCTCTTTACGCATAAATAGTTTTGTTAACTTTTGAGTGTGAAGTGTGAGTTAAAGAAAAGTAAAGAAAAGTTTATTTCATTAGAAGTTTCCTTTCGAACCCTGTAGAAATTACTTTTCACCGAAAAACAATGATAAAGTGCACATGCATATAGTTAGGTTTTATTAATTTCTTTTGCGTCGAAAAACACCACTTGTTTCACTTCCATCATCCCTTGACTTAAAAAACAACCCTTAAAATCAAGCGCTAACTAAAATTCACTAGAACTTTTTCTTTTAAGTTAAATACACCAACAAGTTTTCGGATTTTAGGGCCTTGGATTAGGTGAGTGGAGAGTTAACTCTCCAAGGCCATATTAAACGTCAAACATAGGAGTCTGATTAACGAGAGAAAATCCAATAGCATTAGGAAGACCAGGAAAGCTCCGGATTTGGGAGTTAAGCACGAGGGTCTGTGAAGATAGGAAAGAGAGATACCCCCTCTCCTACTTGTCTGAACTTACCTCACGACTATTTCTCCTGGCTTCTATGATGAGTTGGTATCCATAGTTGCTTCTCCTAGGGAACTACATAGGTGGCTGTGGAGGGGAATCCCGTGGCACCTGAGGTTGACATTGTATCACTCTCAACGGCACTACTGGAGGGCACCCTTGCGAAGCTTGGGGGCTTCCATCAGCGCCGACTATTTTTAGGAGGTCAGCGTAACTTCCACTGATACCTTCGCTGATAGACCTGGGCCCTCATCATCCCAGACTATCTTCGGAAGGCCCCTCATTTTTCACTTTCTCGTATTTTGGTGTCTGGTCCTAATCACCTGTAGCGGAAATACTTGGAAGTTGTTTGACTGGCTGTATCTTTAGGGACTTTATAGTGGGTGCTCTGTGCTCTTAGTTGGCATAGCTTTAAATTTTTTGATTCTTTAGTTAGATTTTAAACAAGAAATTCAAAGTGGCTGACCGATATCCTAGACGGTCTCGAATACTTCGTGGTCTTTCACCACCGAGTTTAGAGCCTTCTCCGAGAAGGCGCAGAGGTAATAATACTGGTGGGTTTCGTCCCACGGCAATTTACGCATTGGGGACTGATCCTCCTCTCGGCGGCATTAGTATTGAAGCAAGGCCTTGTATTTCCGCGGAGCAAGAGAGGAGCACTCCAGTTCTTTCTCTAGTTCGCTTACAAGCGGAGGATAATATTGAGGTATTAGAACTTTCAGAGTCGTTAGCGGCTCTGAATTCTCCCCTAGCTTCTAGTCATCCACACGTATTGTAATACGTTGGGACTCCGACGCATATACCGTCAAGTCCAGGTTACGCTATGCGCTTTCCTTCGAACAATGTAAACTTTGAAACGGGAACTGATACTGTTACCCATTTCGTAGAGATAGCAAAAAAGTGACCTGATTTTGAAAAGGGGTGATGCAGAACGAACATGTTTTTTTTAGAGCATAGTTTTTGGAAGGAATGTCATGGGAATGATAGTTTTATGTACATTACGTTTTTGAATGGTAGTGATTTTCATGCTGATTTAAAAATGTGAGTATTCTGCATCACCCCCTTTTTGTTAAAAGACCTATTTTTTGGCTTTAAATTTTCTAATGTATAAAATGTAAATAATTATTTTGTAAATTTGATCATTTTTGAAGTGGTCGTTTTCTTCACATTTTCTTGTTTTTTATTTTAATTTTAACTTTTTTTTTAGTGAGATTTTTATTATTTTGCATTTTTAAATTAGGAGGTTGATATTTAGAATTTTCAATATTATACATATTTATACATCTTTAATTAATTTTCCGCTCCACATGAAATAATTGTTTCTAAAAAACAATATTTTTTAACAATGGACATAAAAATAACCATTTTTAACATAAATATAACTAAAAAACTACACGTTTTGATAATTTTTTGCTAGAATTGATATGTCAAAATCACAATTTTTATACAATAATTTTAACTAAAAATAGTTAAATAATAGCCTTTTTTATGAATTTCATGTGAAAAAAATAATAATAATCACTTTTTTTTTTCAAAAAATAATGATTAACTTAAAAATCAATGCGAAAATCACATATTACAAATATTGAATGTATAACAACCTTAATTGAGTGTTTATTCTTTTCATAAAATGTCAAAGTCAAAACTTTGCAAAGCTTGATTTACAAGCATAACTTAAATTTAATCAACAATGTCACCTAATCCAAACTCTTCGTCCTCTAGAGTTTCATCACTATCTTCTTCCACAATATTTTCTGTTTTGTTTTGCTCATTTTCCTCTTCTAATGGGCCTTTGATGTTTGCGAATCTCCCAATGTATGTCTTTCCAAACATTCCATGTAATGGTGGTTGGGGTTCCTTTGCCTTTTTTGCCACATGTGATTCACTAAAGTCCCCTTTCTTCAACCCAATTTCTTGCATTGCATTTGGAAGAAATTGAAGAGCATTAATTATTTGCTGAATGAAAGGCTGAAATGTTTAGAAATTTTCTTGAGTAACTATTTCAAATACCATTTAAGAAAAGATGGTAATGCAAGCACATATCAACGCCCATGTCACCTCCTCAATGTCCATGTCACTTCTATAAAATAGAATGTATTTATCATTCTACTCAACATTCATTTTTATCAAAATTCAATATTTTTACAAACATGAAATCACTTTAAAACGATTTTATATCATTTACCAAATTTTCAAATTATAAAACAAATCACACTAATTTAATAATGGTGAATTGTAATATATAAAAAGAACTCACTACATATCATCCACTACCAATGTTAATCAAGTGAAGAAAAATTCCAATTAGGAAAAAAGGAAATCTTCTTAAATTTAAATAAAAATAAATAAGGTGTAACTTTCATAACTTATTGAATTAATAATTAAATTGAAAGAATTTAATCATAAAAATGGAGAAAATGGAAAGTGACAAACCATAATAGATGTATGAAACTTATCTTGGACTTATTTTGGATAGCAATAAATATATACAATTAATTTGGGTGACAATTCTCTTGTTTAGGATATGGAGGTGTACATACCATATTCCATTTAAATATTTATGACTTTTAAAAAGTGAATACAACTTTTCAACTAACAAACTTACTTTATGATAAGAAATTAAAATGATAAAATAAAAATTAATATCCATGCTAATTTGGTTAATTAACATTATTTGTTAAATGTATTCAAAGTTATAAATTACAAATAGAATTTTTGTATTTGATGGTGAATTAATAAACAGTATATTTAATAAATCCACAATTGTAATCTAGTGCTAACATCAAAAAGTCAGAACAAATTATAAAGTATTAAAAATGTTGGGATTAAATTTCAAAAGATTTTAATAAATATAATATATATAACTATATATTATATATATATAATAGTCTATATATATATATATATATATATAAAGAATGCAACAAAATATTGAAGATAAATATCACCCCGCGTAAATGCACAAATATATTGTTCCCAACAAAGAGCAATCACCACTCAACATATACTTAAAAGCGAAGATGATAGTTGAACATATACTTAAAAGCGAATATGATAGCTCAAAATATACTTAAAAGTGAAGATATCATGTTGACGTATTTCGTTCTTTTCATTAAATTAGTAATTTGTTATTGATATCTTGTTTTGGTGCATACTAAAGCCAATAATTCATTATAATAAAATTGTTTTGGAGCACATATCTAATTGCTTGCTGGAGGTAATGATAGGATGATCCATGCTATGACAGAAAACGTTCCTATTTTTTATGAAAGGGTTGTATGAGAAATTAGATACAACAGTAGCTATGGTGTGCTGGTAATTGCTCAAGGTCAAGTGTTCAAGATTGCAGAATAGGGTTTTGGAAAACCCCGACTCAACTATTTTGGCTGTTGTTTCGTTGTGTAAAGATTTTCCAACATTTCACAGATTTGCGCTTGTTGAAATTTTACATCTACTCACAAATTTTCCCTCAATCCGCTTTTTCAAATCTGTATTGGATAGGGTTTGGTTTTTGGATCAATAGACTCCCTACAGAAAACTCTGTCAACCATGCATGAGATCGATTTGGACACCGCGCTATAGGTTTTATAACGTCCAAGGACGTAATCTTAGGATGCAATTTAGATTACTCAAAATCAACTAGTGCATCTTTTTCTTCTAGTTCGATCTTTCTCTCAATTGATATAATAGATTTAGACTTTCTGCATATTCACGCTCATTCCTGCAGCTTCCATCGCTTCCAACATTGTACATATTTTGCATCATTTTTCTTTCGGTTAATATGTCTTTTTGGAATATGGGTATCCTTATTTGGAATTAAGAAAATCCAGTAGAGAGAGCATATTTAAAAGATAGGCTGTTGGTACAGCATAGATCAAGGGGATTGATGGCTAACAACACGGTGCCCTCAACTGAAAAGAAGAAACCCAAACATCATTCTATCGCAGATTCATAAGAACAATAAAACAGGGGACTAGTGAGTACAGGAAATTTTGATTCCCTCTTCAGCATTTCTGGCGCTCATGTTAATGAAGAAAGGAACAGGCACGTCAATGCCTGAGATCCACAACAATCCATCGACAAACTTGAAGAACTTTAAGCAATCGGGTGGTGAGGCGATTCTGAGAATCGACCCGCCACTGCCCCGCCACCACCACTGGTGGCGGGGCGGTGGCGGGTCGATTCTCAGAATCGCCCCACCACCCGATTCATGTTTTTTCCCTCAAATTTCTGTAGAAGATTCAGAGACTGGAGCTTTATCGCATTGATGGGTTCCTGAAACATTGAGATTGACATCAACATCTTCTATCTCATATTTCATTGAAAAAACATTAGAAGATCTAGGGGCTAGAGCTTCAGTGCGGTTATCAACAAACCATTTGTGTCGTGGGCCCTTTTCCAAACATTATAACGTGATCAACACTCCTCCTCTAAACTAATTATGCTACCGTGCTTCTTACTCATCACACTTACCAAATAAATAATGTCAAAAACTTTCATATTTTACTAATTTTTTTTATTAATTTTGCGAAAAGACCACGTCTGGTGTACGGTTTACAAAGATACGCGTCATGCCTTAGAGAAAAGGAAAGCCCTGTCCCACACGTAAACCCTTATGGATTATGCGGAATGCGGGGCCCACCTCTTACCACGCATTTGACATTTTATCTGCCATCTTTGCGTGGATCAAAAATCCTCAAAGCTCTCTGGTTCGGTACCACATGTCCTAGGACTCATTCCCCAATCCGACTCCACTCATTCCAATTAATTATTTTAATTTTTTGTGCTGTGCGTGAACTTAACCAAGGATAATTTTAGGGGCGAATGTTCACCCTTTGGCGAAATTAAGGGTTTTTAAATTTTTAGTGGGCGAATATTTTGTATCATAGTACATTTTTACAAATCACCTCAAATAGCCCACCTTTTATTAAGGGAGAGGGTAAAAAAGGTAAATTTAGCCCTTGAAATTAGGAGTTAAAACCTTCCATTCGCCCATTTTCAAGAATAGGTTTTATTTAAGTGAATCCATTCGCCCATTTTCAAGAATAGGTTTTATTTAAGTGAATCCTATGGGCCAAATACCATATTTATAAAAGAGATATGGTAAATTAAAAAAAATATAAATAAATGAGAGGTATGGTAAATAAATAAAACATTTTTTATGTTTACTCCATAAGTCACCTTATATACATGTAAGGGTGTAAACAAATAAA
>APFE031008490.1:0-49593 GCA_000404065.3 Pinus taeda
CATGTTTAAATATTTTTGTTCATTATATTTATTATCAATAATTAAGTATATGTATTTATAAATAAAAAAGAAGAAAACTAAAATGCTAGTCATTCCATCCATTTATTAGGAAATTGTGTGAGTATTATTTGATGGCACTAACTTGGGAGATCTTTTATAGTGGAATTGGAGCATTTTTATGCTAGTAGGCATCCCATATTGGAATTGGACACTTTAAATCATTTTGTTAATTAAAAATTTTGATCAGATGTTATAAATTTAAAGATGCCAACATATTTTGGTTGTCATCACTACATCAATAAATAAAATTCACACCACTAACTTTTTACATATCCAAATCACATGTTTAAACCATACTATTTTTTTACAAAACACAATTAAATAAAAATTTAATATACAAATTAATTATCACTACTTATGAAAATTAAATAAAATAAAAGTAGCTACATTCAAACGTTACATTATTTTCTGTCCCATTCCTAAAAATATATGTTTCAATAATCCTAATCGGTATAGGTTTAATTCCTTGACCTTCATTCATTACACCTTCATCCACATACAAAAATAACATGGTTTTAATTATAATATTTATTTTATTTTTAAGTAATATAATATAATATAAGATTTTTAACTTAAAACCTAAAACTATTATTAATGCATTTGTTTTACCTTTATGTTTTAATCTAATATATAATAATAAATATGTTATTATATTCATATATTAAAAATTAAAACCCAAAACGACTAGTTATGAAAAAAAACGAACTATATACGGATTTAAGTAGTTTAAAGAAATACCTGACCATATTATGACAACCTGATTTATTCATAATAATACATATATATAAAAAATCCAAAACCAAATATATTAATATATTATAAAAATATATAACATAGATTTATAATTTATTATATAGGATAATTATATACGTTAACGATATGAAGTGAACAAAAATGTGTTTAATTTCGTACTATGATAAATATTGTTTCTATGTGGCAATCAATCTAGTAATGATTGTCGCACGTTGAAATTTATTCAACGTCACAATGCAAGATTACAAAATTGGGGTTTACAGTATTGTGTTTAATCTCGAGTTTTTAATTATGAGGTTTAAAATATTAAGTTTATAATATTGCATTTAGTGTTAGGGTTGAAAATATTGGGTTTTTAATATTAAGGTTTATAATATTGGATTTACTAATAGAGTTTAATATTGGGTTTATAAAAAAAAATTATGTCTAAAGAAACAGGTAATTTATATTAATCCAACTAGAATACATAATAGTACCATTACAAGCAAAGAATTTTCTTCATCACAAAATTACAAAACATACATACAAAATTTATTTTTTATATCCTCCAAAAAGACACCACTATATTCGACAAAATTACAAAACATTCAGACAAAATGTACTTAGATAACCACGATCTTCCATCTAAGCTTGGACGTTGTCAACTTGTTCGTCTCCATCTTCTTCCATCTAATGTGGGAACGATTCTACCATTCTACTCACTCACAAGGAGGAGAGAGTTTAGTGAGACCATAAACTTCCTTTACTACACCCGTTGTAGCTAACTCCACTGTCACTTCGATCCCATCCACCTTGAGGCACAAATTGTCTACTTCAGTCAACAATTTCTCCATTGTGATCTACAAATGGTCCATATCCTTACACAACTCCTCTCGTTGACGGGTAATCAAAGAAAATTGAGAGCGGTCTTCCAGAACCACTTGTTCCTCGAATTCGGATACAATATCCGAGATATCTTCCATTATAACCATTTGTTGGTACTTTCTAGCATTTTCGTGACCTTCTCAACTTGGATATGCCATGATACCGGGCACGCAAATTCTATCATTAACCATGGAGAAATTAAACAATAACATACTCAGTTTATAATGTGGAATTCCATCTTGTCCCGCTCCATCAATTATTGCTTTGTATTGATTTACCCTGTCTCAGCCCTATAATTTCATATCACACATTTCCTGAATTGTATCCTTCACCCAAATTCTGATCTCAAATGAATTTAACTACCTCGACACTAGTGGGATACTAGCTTGCAGAACCTTAAAACCCGAATTAAATGTGCAGGGAGAAAATATTTACCTGTCCTTTAGCATGAAATCTCTCATCTCATTCTTCCATCTAAAAAATCATTCACCATAGTTCAACTTACTCGAGAGCCACTCCTCAAGTCTAGCCATAATCATGGTATTGGAGCCATTAATAAATAGTATAGCATACATTGAGTCTCATTTATTCATAATTTCATGGGGGATTAATTACGAAATGAAAACTCCATTTTGGTTATTCTAATAATCATGGTATATGATGAAAGAGTGAGCCTATTTGGTCTTGAATGATAATACCTTGTTCTAAATTTTCTCCCTTGTAAGCCTACTCATCAACACTTTGATTATTTTCTCTTTTAATATGATAAAAAGTAATGGATTAAAACTTATGGATTTGTAGCTATATTCTCATAACCAATGGTGACTAATCTTTTTCGACAGGATATTTGATATTGTGGAAATTTTGGATTACAAACATCGAATCACCAAATACTATTAGCTGGTGAATTCCTTTTTTAATGTAATATTCAGACCTTGCCAAAGGGCTAAAGCTTCTGCTTGATTATTTGATGTCCATCCTAACCCCCAAGCATATTTCGACTCTATTTCTTCATGAGAGTGATATATGAACCCTAAAACTCCTCCTTCCATCAAATTTCCTTTCAAAGCTCCATCAAAGAATAATTGGTGTTTCCTAAGGAGCGACACCATTCCTTAAACTTATCTCCATCCAATATGATTATGAAAGAAGGATTAACACTACAAGACTTGAAGCTGCTAGCGTTGTTGAAAATAGCAACAAGAAATGTTAAAAATAAGATCTAGAAATTCTAATTTAATTTGTTTTTGAATTAAATAGGAAATTAAATTGTAATTCTATACTCATAACAACTTATAATAGTTTACTAAGTTAATTTGACTTAGTTGGCTTAGGAAATTTGAGTTGCAAGTCTATCTAGAGTCATGTAGAGTGATCCCTAAATTTTAGGGGCCCAGGTTAAGTTCTTTTGAGTTGTAATTAGATAACTTTGTGTAACTGAGTTATAGACTGTTAAATTAGTTCTAACTATTGGAGGAACTAGTAGAGGTCTAGTAGTGGAGTCGTGCACCAATACCACACCAGTTAACTGAATATTCACTCATAAATAACTCATGCATGTCAGTTCAGAGGAAGACCTACTTGAGATTAGAGTTCAAAGACAATGTATTATCAGTTGTATAATTTTCTGAGTTGTACAGATGGCGCATGCAATCGGTTGAGGACCTATGTTTGGATTGCGTAGTTATGGAGAGTGGAATTCCAACTTAAATACAGGGTAATTCTCTCAGGGATTGCACAAGGAAGTAGGGGCTTGAAAGGCCAGTAAATTGGCTAAGTGTTGGCTAGAGTTAGCCTAGGAAGTAGAGAGATAGATTGTACTAGTGCAGGAATTGTTCACGACGAACAAGCATTGTATTTTCTTCTTCGATCTTCTACTTAATGCAATATAGATAGTCAGGGTTTTTAGTAGTTGTTTTCCCCAGAGAAATATTTTGTTATGTGTGATTGATATTCTTCCTTTTCTGCTTATTGTTTTCATCGATCATTGTTGGTTTTTTCTGAAGAGTAGAGTAGATTCTTATCTTGTATTTTAGCAAATCACATAAGTTGTTGAATCTACAGTAAAATTCTACATGGTATCGGAGCTGAATTCACAATAGAAGAGAATAATTTGAATTTTTCCTTGCAGATTGATGGAGCTTTACTACAGGGGAGATCCAAAAGACCATATGTACAAAATTCTCAATGGAGCTAGAAGGCTACTAGTGGGCAGATCAGTGAGCCAATGTTTAGTGACACAAAAGGAGTTGTGATCATTGATATTGGTAGATTGAGGAGCAAGAATTTTTTGGGAAAAGAGTTTGCAGAGCAAATCTAAAATTTTTTGTTGAAAATTAAAAAAAAAAAATAACAGATCTGGACTCCTTGGGAAAAAATACCCAAATTCAAAAAACAAATCAGTCGAATTGGAGTTCGAAAGAGGGAGATATCGCCAATTTAAAATCGAATCTTTTTTTAGAAATTTTTTTACGGCGGGACAAATGAAAAAGATTAGTGTCTGAGTCAAGAACCTGTATGCAATTGAGATACAAGATGCATGCAAAGCCTTGAGGAGCAAGAAAAAGGTTAGAAACTTGGTGGTTGAGAGGGAGCATAAACTACCTCTCAACATGCAGCCTCAGATGCAACCTCAGAAGCAACCTCAAAAGTAGCCTCAGCAAGTTGTGGAGCAGAGAGGAGACCGACTGGAGACATGAACTTAAGAAGAGACCTACATTAGGGGGAATTTTGAGCCAAGTGGGTAGAGGGAGCGCATGCATTCATACCTCGAGGGGAGAGGTGGGGCAATGTGAAGCAATAGTCCCAAGAGTGCATAAATTTGTGCAGGGTCCATTGAGATGTTTTGTCTCATGGATCATTACCTTGCTAGAGGAACCCACGATACACAATAGTAGGATGGATCAGTGGCAGTTGATGTAGTCAGTAGTCAAAGTGACAGAGGCAGAGACTAACAATAGTCAAATATTGGGATGCACAGAGCAGAGTTGGCAGCAGTGCAGATGGCACAGTGCAGACTCAGTAGCAACATAGAGTTTTCAGAAGTTGCAGTAGCAACAACACTAGAGATAAGTGTTGCATGCAAAACATTCCAAAGGTACCCGATCGTGATAGAGTTGAATTCCTTTCTTGTTGAGAGGGAGTGTTGAACATAGCAACAAGGAATGTTAAAAATAGCATCCAGAGATTGTAATTTAATTTGTCCTTGAGTTAAATTGGGAATTAAATTGTAATTATATTCTCATAGAAATTTTTAATAGTTTACTTAGTTTGACTTAGTTGGCTTAGGAATTGAATTGGAATTCTATCTAGAGTCATGTAGAGTGATCCCTAAATTTTAGGGGCCCGGATTGAATTATTTTGAGTTGTAATTAGATAACTCAGTCTAACTGAGTTATAGATAGTAAAACTAGTTCTAACTGTTGAAGGAACTAGTAAAGGTCTAGTAGTGGAGTAGTGCACCAGTGCATCACCTGTACCACACCAGTTAACTGAAGATTCACTCATAAATAAGTCATGCATGTCAATTCAGAGGAAGACACGGTTGATATTAGAGTTCAGGGATAGTGTGCTATCAGTTGTATAATTTTCCGATTTGTACAGATGGTGCATGCAATCAGTTGAGGACCTATGTTTGGATTGCGCAAGTATGGGGAGTGGATTTCCCAATTAAATATGAACCAATTCTCTTACAGATTTCGCAAGAAATTAGGGGTTTAGAAGGCTAGTAAATTGGCTAAGTGTTGACCAGAGTCAGCCTAGGAAGTAGAGAGATAGATTGTACTAGTGCAGGAATTGTTCAGGACAAACAAGCGTCATATTTTCTTCTCAGATATTTTGGTTAATGCAATATGGATAGTCGAGGTTTTTAAAAGTTACTTTTTTTATAGAAATATTGTGTTATGTGTGATTGATATTCTTCCTTTTCTGCTTATTGTCTTCATTGATCAATTTTAGTTTCCACTGAAAAGTAGAGTAAATTCTTGTCTTGTGTTTTAGCAATTCACATAAGTTATTGAAACTACAGTAAAAATATACAAGAATGATAAGGGAGATTACTTATTCTAAGTCTATATTTTTCTTTAGACAATGAATCTTCTCATCCAACTAGATCAAATCCTTTGGAGGGAATAACTTCAAAAAGTAGTTGTGAGTCTTTCATAGAAGAAGAGACAACACTGGGCTTGGCATTTTGGAATATGGCTTGATTTCATGCATGAGAGCCAAATAGACCAACAAATGTATTTGGGTATGCCAAACCAACATATGGCTATTACCAAATCTTACTTATGCTGCAACAAATATTGAAGCCTCCAATTTTTAAATATTTCAAACCAATCCAAGGGAATACTTTGAATTTGTTTAATTGGTTAGAGGGAAATATTCCATACCTCCGCTGAAGAGCAACATTGACAGAAAACATGTTGAATATCCTCGTTTTCCACTTCACAAAATACACATCTTGATGGGTCTGGAATCTTCCCCTTTTTTATTTAAATTCTCAGTAGTCAACACCTTTCCATGAACCATTTCCTCGTAGAAAGTGTAGATTTTGGGAAGGTCATCTTTGTTCCAAATTTTACCACATATTATAGAGATAGGAGGGTGCAGAAGCTATGAAATTAGAGTTTCATATCCCTCTTTAACAATATAATATGGTTTTCTTCCTCTCGGACATATTCTTCGATCTAATATGTTGGATGCCATCAACGTGAATCCTTCTAATGATCTAGTCAAGGCGAGCCACTATTGAGATAAAAAGGCGCATAATATTTGTTTTTTATCCTATTTGGTGATAAAATTTGAATACAAATTCTAATTTTTGTTTTTCAAAATATATTTTGCAAAAATAAATTTAGTGACGTGAAAACAATTAGGAGTTCAAATCTCTGAAGGCTTCACCCAAATTAGGTAAATTTGACCTATTTAAAAGAAAACACATGTTGTTAACAATGAGCCAACTCATTATATATATATTGAATAAATTTAGTATGTAAAACACATTTTCATGTATAATATCTAAGTCTTGGTAGAATCTACTGTCCAATTTATATTTTCATTTGTTAAATAATTTTGGGTATTTAAAAACAGTTAATTATAATTTATATTTATCTATATTTATTTTATAAACAATGTTTAAATGTTTTTATTTATTATATTTATTATTAATAATTAATTATTTGTAGTTCAAAAGAAATGGGAAAAATGGAATGTTAGTCATGCCAAATCTAGTGAGGAACTTTTTATGGTGTCATCCAAGGACATCCCATCTGTAGAGTTGGAGCAATTTCATACATAAATAAACATCACTTTATGTATATCACATACCTTTCTAGTAGGGGATCAAACAAAAAACCATAGTTTGTAGCACTTTAGATAATATTATATGTTGCAAATTTCAAAGTTTGTAGCACTTTTGGAGACTCACAACTAGTGGTTGATTGGGTCTCTCATCATATTATAATTATTGTATCCTCTCTTAACAAATTTTATAGAACATAAAGGATGAAATGATTTCATTGGAATGGTTCACATGCAAACATATCTACAAAGAACTCAATATGAAAGTTGGCCAACTATCCAAGGAAGTTATGGAGTGTCTCCCAAGTATATTTGATCTCTCTTGAACATATTTTATAGAACATAAAGGATGAAATGCATTAGAATGGTTAGAATGAAAACATACATACAGGGAACTCCATATGAAATTTGGCCAGCTATCCATGGAAGTTGTGGAATGACTCTTAGGTAGTCTTGATATCTCTGAATTTGTGGATGACACGAGACAATAGCCATGGTGTTTTGAATCTAGAGGCTTAAACCTCTATGTTTATTTTGTTGTTTTTTTTCATATACTAATTATCAAATTAGTCTCGAGACTCTTTATTTTGGAGAGGCTTTATGAAAAGAGCTTACCATGTACCGAAAATACAAGAAGAAACTTCTTGGTGGTTAGGAGAAATGATCGTTACCCTTTCATCTAGATTCAATTATGCTAATTGATGTGACACTCTTATTTTATCAATTATAATATTAAAATCAAAAGGAATACCTGCCTAGAGTGTTTTTTATTATATGTTCGACAATAGTGAGGCTACATCATAGTCATGTCCAACAATAACACCTAAATAGGGCGTGGAATTGAACCAGTGACTTAACATCTAGGAGTGCCTTAATAACACACCCAATCACGGTCTATCCAAGACCCTAAGGACACCCACCTAGAATGTTACCTGAAAAATAAAATAAAATCAATAATGATGCCATAAAATTAATATATTTGTCTATCCTAAAAAATCATTAATTATATTTTTGATATTTTTATTGAGCATTAATTTATTATATGGATAGGCATGGTTTATTTTTAATTAAGGTTTCAAAATTTTCTATTATTTTTTATGTTGTGTGTTTGCAACCTCCACTTTGTTTGGGTTACGAATTCTCAACATTAATATATATATATATATATATATATATATATATATATATATATATATATATATTATATATATATATATATATATATATATATATATATATATATATATATATATATATATATATATATATTAGAGTGGTTCACGGACATCCTAGTCAATGGGTGGTGCTACATCCACAGAAAAATCTGGGCTGATGCCCCTCGGCCTACTGCAAGACCTGACCCCAAGGGCTTCGAGGAGAATGGACCCTGTGACCTCCCAATGGCGAGGCACTGATTTTGACCAACTGAGCTAACCCTTGTGGCTTTTCTCAACATTATATTAGCTAAATAGCTCATAAATTAAATTGCAGATAAATTAAATGACAGTAAATCTTTTGATGGTTATTGCCTTTTGTGTCAACCTTTTAATTTATATGGTTGTGGTAGTATATAATTCTTTTGACTTAACACACAGAGAGATATGTTAACTTTAAAATTAACTTTGTTTAAAAACATAAAATTGACTTTTAAATTTATTTTTTTATTTTTTTTTATGTTACTAAATTTAAAAATAAAATAAATTATTATATCAAAAGCTAAATTTATTAATCATATGATGATTAAATATTAATTAAAATAATTAAAATAAAATAAAATAAAATTTATAAAGAATTTTCAATTTCTTTTTTATCTTGGAAATGATAAAGAAACTTGAGGTGTGGAGTATGTTTTTTATGAAAAACTCCTAGAGAATAATGTACATAAATTCAAATTAAAATAGTAGTAAACATATGAAATAAATAATAGACCATTAACAACATCATATCATAGGAAAAACCATTTTCAAAGAAAAAATTCACACTCTAAAGCACATTCATTGTATTGTTTAGTAACTAATGGTTACAACATAAAATTTTGATGCTATTTCCAAGAGTTTTCAACAAAGCCTTATTTCTAGATAAAATTTGGTACCATAATAGTAAGGTAAAAAATACTCTCTAACTTTCCTCCACTACAATGCTTAATTTATATTATATAATATTTTTATAAACCATTTATGGATTTCTATTTCTGCATAGAGAACATCACTAGTAGGTTGTTCCTTTTCATTACTTACTGCTAAAACATTTTTTGCACAATTGCTACAATAAATCTGTACACAATTGTTGAAATATTCTCTGCATAATTTCCAAAATATATGCTACAAAATTTTTGAAATATTCCCTGTATAAGTGTTGAAATATTAATTGTGCAATTGTTGAAATATTTCATGTGCAGCTCTTGACATATTCCCTACAATATGCTAAAGTATTCTTTTCACAATTGTTGAGATATTTTCTACACAACCAATACATTCCTTAATATTGTTGTAGAAGTTCTTTGTGGCACTACAAAAATTCTCCACATCACTTTAATGTTTTGAGAAATGCTGTGTAAATTCTCAATATCACTACAACAACACTATAAATTCTCAACATCACTATAATGTTCTCAATGACACTACAAAAAATCTTGATAGCAATGTAATGTTCCTATTAATGTAGAAATTCTTCACAACAATGCAAGGTGTGTGAAACCTTTCTCAAAATTCTCCCACTTGTCATATAATTTAGAAGGGTAAAGGGGAGAAAATACAAAAATTAAAGATAATTGTTAGGGCTTAGAAGGGCCATGGACTCATAGCACCACTTGAGCTTATATGTGCTCATTGATTTCATCAATGCACATGCAACATCTTGTAAGGTGTCATCTTTCTCAAGTATCACCTTTCCATCCTCTACCGTGTCCCTAATGAAAGGTTGGATTTTTAGCTAGACAAATGGAAATATTATTATCACGTTGAATCATGATAGCTTTTTGAATTAACCTTACTTCTAAATAAAGTCGCATCTTCCAGATAACCTCATTACAATAATGGGTAGTTGCCCAAATACTTTTCATCTATAGTAGACACTATGACCACATCTTGTTGTTATCTGAATTTAAATAAGAACATGATAGATTATAGATATAACCATAAATACAAAGATGCAGCAGAAATAATACTTCATTTTACTGAAATATTCTTATAAACATAATGGAAATAAGACTAGCTCGGAGGAGGGTAGCTTATCTCTGAGAAGATATGTGGTGGCTACATGCCTCCAAACTATGTTACAATGAGGCTCCAAGGCCTATTTATTATTGAGAAACAATGGAAAACCATAAACATCTAGAAAACTAACCCTAGGAGATGAAGTGCCAAAATGGTGGGCCTCGTTTGGGTAAATTGGTACATAAATTTCTCGGGGTCGTAACTTTGGCATACAATCTCCGTTTAACTATCGTAATACCTCCTTTCAAAGATCTCAAAGAGTAGACTAAAAAAGAAAAAAATAAATAAATAAAAAATCCACTAATCCATTTGGGATTTTTCTAGCCGCTTTGTTTTGACTAAAAACGTCATTTATAGCCTCAAAATGGCTCTGGAAATTCAGGACCCGAAAAACTACCAAAAATAGTAAATTGTGCTGCAATTAAGGAAACTGAAAAATTGAAAGAGACAGTGTTGGGTGTCCAAGAGTAATAGGAGGGTGGCCTCCAATATCCTCCTGGATCAGTCCTCCCCCTTTAGAAAGCAATGGTCCCCATTGCATTGAGTGCGTCCATGAGATGGGAAAAATTCTGATGAATTTGGTCCTTGGTGAGCCACTTGCCTTGGTGCAGGGGTTGCCTAACTTTGACAACCAGATACAATTGTATCTTTTTCTAGAGAGTGTTCTTAACATGTGTGTCCATAAACTGATCAGTCGTGGCATGTTCCATGCAGTCTAGGTTTAACTCTGTTGGTGTGAGTTGTTCTGCAATGTTTGATGTGTCCCAAAATGGTGGGAAGTATGGTCGAAGGCGATCCACATTGAACATTAAGTGCAGGCCAAGGAATGGGGGAATTTTGAGCTCAAAATAATTGTCTCCTATAGACTTTGTAATGGTGTAAGGACCATATCGGAGTGGTCAGAGCTTCCGATGGGCTTGGTAAGTTGTTCTTTCTACAAATGCAACAAGAATTTTTCGCCCACCTTAAACTTTTGTGTACCACCCGATCTTGATCATGTTGCTACTTTTGCTTGGCATTTGAATTCTCCAAGATGTGATGAACCTGCTAGAAGATGTGTTGGATGTGTTCAATAAATTTGGTTGCTTTATCAGCCTCAGATAGTACATGTGTGGATTTTCTCTGTGTAGTCGCATCAGGCATGGCAACATCAATCAAACACAATGGTTGAAATCCTAGACCCGCTTGAAAGGGACTGCGACTAGACGAGCTATGAGAAATCTATTATGATTGTGTTGCACATATGGAAGACTCTCATCCCAAGTTCGAGGATGCTTGAAGTTGTACATGTGGAGTATGTGCACTATCATCCTATTGACAACCTCCGTCTAGCCATCAGTCTGGGGATGGAAGGAAATCGATTTGGTGAGCTTTAGTGTCCAATAGTGTCCAGAGGCTTGACAATAATGTGCTCAGGAACCTGTTATCCCGATCTGATATATTGATCTACGGGATCCCAAAATGTACCCATACTCATTCAAAGAAGAGTTTGACATTATCCTCTATTATGATATTGTAAGTTTCTTTATTAAATATTAGTCCTTGAATGTAACTTTTCTTGCAAGAAGTGAGTATTATTTTCATCTTTCTTGTTTGATGATTTTTCCCTTGCCAAGCTTTGGGGTTGAAATAATCTCGATAGGAAAAGCCATGTTCTCAAGTCGGGTCTCAATGATCATTAGACAACTGTGCTCTCTACATGAGTCTACACATATTGTCGAGGAGATAATATATGTATATTCTTCCTTGTTAGATTAAATCACCAAAAAAATAGAATGGAAAATCCTTGAGAATTATTTTTTTAAATATTGAGGTGAATTGCCTACTAGGTGAAATTTAAATATGGCAATAATTTTTTTCATGTGTGTGCTTCTTAGTACTATGCTTCAACTATTTGTGTGTGAGGAATGGGGTGGATTGGATTGACACCCACAACATATAGCAAGTTGGCACATGCTATTTCTTCAACCAAATAAGAGTTGTCTTATGAAAAATGAATAGGTTATCCACTTGATATGATGTAAATTCTTTTTTATCTTTGTTTTCAAACATCTAGCTGCTATTTGCTGAACTGACACTTGTTTATGAGAATCACTTAATTATATGATGAATCAATACTCAGTTTTTGCAAACATTACAAATAAAGATACCAAGGGAGGGATTTTGTAAGACATTCATGGCACATGGTACACATGGTACAATAATGGTCTTAGTGTTGGGTGCAAAACTTGTTACTCATTCAAGGTTGTTGTGCTCATTGTAGCAATTAGTACGTACTCTTGTGCAATTAATTGAAGCGAACATGTACTATGGGTCATGGAATAATGGCACTGTCTTCTCCCTTTGGCAAGAACCTTCGATGGGGTTAAGGTTAGGTAAAAATTAGGTGCCATATATTAAGTGTCATAAGTGCTCACATAATTCTTAAGGGTGCTACCTCAATGGGAGAGCACCTGCCTTGTAAGTAGGAGGTTGGTGGTTCAAATAAAATCATCTATGTCTATGTACCTTGTATGTAGGTAATGTCTAGTTCTAGTCCTAGTTTTCATTTTTGGGTTTGCTGGTGTGGTTGTGGGTGTGGATTTCAAAAATAATAGTGCAGGACGACATGAAGCCATGTGGGTTGTGTACTGTAAATTATAACTTCTGCTATGAATAAATAGAGAGATTTTGACATCCAAATTTGTATGTGAAAGTAACTCTGGTCTTTGAAGTGTAAAATATCAATTACGTTCACCAATATTCTAAAATCCAATCTGATTCTCCATAGTAATAGTAAGAAGAGATTAGAGTAATTGTAATACAACCCACAAGGGATAGTGTATGTGTGAGTGTGGTTTATTTTCAATTCATTCTATTTATATGATGTCTAAATAGGTTTTAAAATTCTCAACTAAATTATTTTGGATGAAATAATATCTATATATATATATATAAACGATAAAAAAAAACATGTAATGATAACTCAATTATAATTGTAATTTTTTGATAAAATATTTATATAGTTAAAAAAAATACACAAAAATTTAGGTCAATTGTTTTCAAAATAATTATAGTTATATAATAATGATAATTTATTTTTAAGGTTATAACAAAATCATATCAATTTGGTATATGAAACTTTCTTGTTGTGGAACAAATATAAAAGTATAAAAGTTTATTTTTTTCTTGTGGAACAAATACAAAAGTATAAAAGCCTCTTGTTTGTAGGATAAATTTAAAGCATTAAAAAAAACACACTCTCGTGGTTATGAAACTCATTCAAGTTATTTTATGTATTTTAAATGATTTTAATATGCAAAATACATTTTCAGAAATAATATTGAAGTCAAGGTAACGTCCGATAGACCAATGTTTGGTCTTAGCGAGCATTAACCATCATTATCATCAAAAACTACTATCCAATTTATATATTCATTTTATAAATAATTTTTGCATATCTAAAGATAATTAATTATATTATAATATAATTAATCATTTTTTTAATTTAATTAAGTATATATATTTATTTTAGAAGTCATGTTTAAATATTTTGGTTCATTATATTTATTATCAATAATTAAGTATTTGTATTCAGAAATAAAAAGGAAGAAAACTAAAATGCTAGTCATACCATCCATTGATTAGGAAATTGTGTAGGTATTCATTGATGGCACCAACGAGGAAGATCTTCTATCGATGGTGTAAGGGCCTGCAGTCCTTGAATGGTTCTACCCTAAGTGTAACTGCGACTGAACGAAGAGCGCGCAGTTGGAGGTTGAATGAACAGTGCGAAATGATGAAGGAGCGAGCTCAGACTTACGACACGATGGTGTTATCATGCGAGTGCATAGAGAGGAGGGCGAGCTATTTATAGGTGTGAGGAGTATGAACGCTCAACCCACGGGCCGACCCATAATTGGAATGAGGCCGACATGAAGTTTGGAAGCATATTGTGATGGCATTAAGGGCATGGGCAGGTCGGCTGGGTAGCTATGACCTCGCCCTACGCTCATATATATTGGAGGTGCATTTGAGCTCATTCAACCATCGCTCATCGCTCAACACACAACAATGACTTCGCACGTGAAAAGGAGTGCACATATCCAGAGGTGGACACAGCAAGAGGAAGGCACAGTTTAGGAGATGCACCCGTTCTTGGGCAATGCTGCACAAAGGTGAAATACACATCTTGGTTTTGGGTGAAGGGCATGGGTAGGGCCGCCCACCGGTTGAAGTGTAGGGTGTGCACGGGTGTGTGGCACCTCGATTGTGCGAAGAAGTGGCCAACGGTGAAACGAAGGGTGAGCGCCCGGTTTGTGTGACAACTTGGCACGGGTTCTTGGGTGACTCATGTGAGCACCCGCCCGTCATGAAAGTGTGCATGGTGTCACTTTTGGCGAAGTGTTGAGATTGTGAATGGAGGAGTGTCTCGTGTAGAGGCGCCCATGTGTGGCGACTTGGAGGCGCGCCCAAGTTGGGCAAACAACACGATCGTGCGACAAGGTGAACGAAGGGTTGGCGAGTCGTGCAGCTACCGTGCAGAGGTGCCGACGAGCTAGGCAACCGAGTTTTGCCAAAGATTGTAAATTTGGATAAGTATGAAACTTGGGGTTTCCAAGTATACTTGTAAAGCTTTGTAACTATTGTAAAAGACTGTATAATATATTGTTGGGCGGACTCATTGTTCAGGGAGTTTCCCCTCCCTTTATACTGTGCAATTGTGTTCTTCATGTATAATTGCTGATGTTAATGAATGTGTTTGGTGTTTATTGGTATAAAGGAACATTAATAGTACTTGGTTGAGAAACACAAACTAAGTAGGATAAGTGGTTAGGCATAGTTCACGAACATAAGTATTGGTGAAAAAAAAGTGTTCGGTGGTGCCGCACCTCACCTAGCACAGTTGGAAGACTACCATGTCTCTGGTGGTGTGACAGATAGAATTGGAGCATCTTTATGCTAATAGGCATATTCCATATTGAAATTATACACTTTAATCATTTTCTTAATTAAAATTTTATAAATACCAACATATTCTAGTTGTCATTACTACATCAATAAATACAATTCACATTACTAATTTTTTTAATATCCAAATCACATATTTAAATCTACTTAAATTAATTTTTTACAAAAACACAATTAAAAATTTAATATATAAATTATTTATCACCACCATTTTATAAAAATTAAATAAAATAAAAAAATGACTACATTAATATTTAAATCATACTTAAATTATTTTTTTACAAAACACAATTAAATTACAGATTCATTTTTTACAAAAAGAGAATTAAATTACAAATTATTTATCACCACTCATAAAAATTAGATCAAATAAAAAAATAAAAATAACCACATTGAAACTTTACATTATTTTATATCACATATCTAAAAAAAATATACGTTTCAAAAATCCTAATCACTATAGGTTTAATTCATTAATTCATTGACCTTCATTCATTACACTTTCATTCAACTTAGAAAAAATATTAACATGGTTTTAATATAATATTCATTTTAAGTTTTATGTTTTAATATAATATAATAATATATTATATTATATTATATAATATATAATAGAGCTTAAAACCTAAAACTATTATTACTAACTATTTTTAAAACTATTATATAACCATTTGTTTTACCTTTTAGGTTTTAATATAATATATAATAATAAATGTGTTATAATATATTATATTAAAACTTAAAATCCCAAATGATTATTATTATTGTAAAATTTAAAATGATTATTAGGTTTTAGTTGTTAAATTTTCATAAGGAAATATGTATTGCATTAATCAAATATGATATTATATATATAGGAAGTGTTTTTTTAAAATAGGGAAACTATTTTGGATGCACAATCTGTTGGTTGAGAGAATATCTCAACCACACACAAATATAGGAAACAAAATAGGAACATACTCTTTTAGATAGAAAGAATCGCAATTGAGACAAGTAGGAATTACATATTCCAACACACCCCCTTAATGAGTATTTATCTTGATATCAATCTACAAAGTATATTTATGGTCAAACATAACAAAAGAATATGTTAATGTCCATATAAAAGAGCAACCATCCACCGGAATGCATGGGTGCCAACCCCTGCAACCGTCAGTCTTGTAGGATGTCCTTCACATTCATGGTTATGTCAACCATTATAACTGCATACATGTACCCATACCTACAAATCCCCCTCCATCATCATGGGTTTTATCAGATTACCCGTAACCATGCTCTGGGTTTTATTGGATTACCCTCAACCATGCCACTAAGGGCTCTCAGCCACCAAGGCTAAACACAACCACCAAGGCTCAACTCAGCCATGAAGGTTCAACACAACAATGAAAGCTCAACCACAGACCCAACTTAACCAAGTCCAAGGTTTTCTCAGCTCACCCTCAAACATGCCAAGGGTATTGTCGACTGACCCTAAGCCATGCCTATAGGAATCAGTGTCCACTTCACTCTTACATGTGGTTTCTGGCTTACCACAAGCCCACACTGCAAAATGGTTTTTGGCTAACCACAAACCTATAATTACAAAGTGGTTTTAAGATTACCACGAATTGTATGGGGGTACACATGCCTTACAAGGCTTACAACACAGCTCCAACTTTTGGAGTTATGAGGTACATACATTACAAAGACCACTACAAAACATCCTAGACTTGCTTACTAATACACATGTGATTCATATTACAACATAATAGAATCTATTCCAAAAAAACAAACAAACTCAATTATCCATCATCATTTAATTTCCAGTGTCGTTGCTGTACAAAATCAATATATGTTGCACTTCAACATTGACCACCCAACACCTTTGGTCTCTTCTTTCTTTCTCTGATACCATGTTAAATTTCCAAAACATTTATAAATACCACTATTAATTTGATTTCCTTTTGGATCTTCTAAACATGCAACTATAACCATTTCTAATAAATTGCATTTCTACACTAAGTTGATCAAGCTCAATGCATTTATCTTACCAAACTCCAAGTAAATTCAAAAAAATTACTTTTCATTTTATCGTGGCAGAAGATTATTGAAGAGACTCGAACCTAACTGAATCCATCCAATAGCCAAAGGAGTCGTCAAAGACTGAATAAAACATGACACACAGTTGGACTCTCCAACACACAATCTCTGGCCCACCAGAACAACGCTTTAGGCACTTGGTTTCAACTTGCTTATTTCCATCGCAATCTACACCCCTGCTCATGTTGGGCACACAAACAAACTTCCGCTGCCAATTGGATCAAAGAGGTGGCACTTGCATCCAACACTTCTTTCACCTCTCCGTCGCCAGATCTTTGGAGCATCAAGGCACTCTCCTCATCTGAATTCTTCAAATGCACGGTTTGCAAATCTTGACTTATGATAGTCATTGATCTTAATGACTCCTTTCCAATAGTTTGCAACTTTTATAAGTCCATTGCACTCATAAATTTAGAATATCCTTCTGAAAACATGACCCACCAAAACCAACACTAACACTCAATAACTTTGGACCAATTCTTGAATCCTTACCATAAGCATAAGCAACTTCTGTGACATCTTCCCCAGTTGCTTCATAAAGGCCGGACTTTGCATTAACAGACGAGATTCTCTAGGCCAAAATTGCATTTGCAACAAGATTTGAACCATAGATTTGTAGCAATAATCCTATCTTCAGGAACCTAGTTGGCATAAACTGCCTTCAAATCTTCCACTACTTTCTGCCCTTTTGGAGTCTCCCGACCTCCAATAAGGACTAATCAGGGTTTAGAAGACTTTGAATTGTAGTTCCTTCAGCAAGAAATTTTGGATTTGAGATAATCTAGAAATTAATTCCATTGGTATTATGTGTGAGGAATGCTTCAATTGTTTTTACTGGAACTGTAGATTTCTCCACAGTAAATTTGTCAAATTTTGAAACATTTGCAATCATTCAAGTTGCGCTTTCCCAATCTATAATTTGTTGTATCTCTTCCATTCTGATCCTGGAAGCATATGATTGCACCAAAGTGACCAATGGAAAAATTGTGACACTCATGACCATGGCAGTTGCCCGACATAATCAAGGTCAACTAGACATTCAGTGTTAGCCCCCAATACCAAATTCAAAGCCAATAATTGTAGTCAATTCAAACGCATGGACTAATAATCTGTCCTTAAAGCCCTGCACAAGATGCTCCCTTTCACATTCCACTAAGCCATCAATCATAACTTTCATGGTTGGAGATAGCATCGTGATTAAATGTCATACATATTAGGCATGTCATGGAGACCTGGGCTCGGATCCCAGCAACCACACCAGATCCACAGTACCACAAATCACCAAATATGTCGATTCTAGGGTCGATATGCAGCTACAAGCACTGCCATTATAGACTCAGCAATTTCTCTGGCGAGCACTAACTTTGCAACACAACAACTCGACCTCAACCACATGCTTAAACGTAACACGTCCAACAGTGGAACCACAATCAACGATTCTTCTTCACAACTCCTCTCATCACAAATTTCAGGAATGATTCTTCTCCATATGGTCATGTCTCTCTTCGATGCACCCTGCAACTATATCTGAGATCAACGATTGCCTGCAGATTGCAAACGTTTCAGGTAGAGCACTTCTACGTTTACTAATATGACAAACAAACACAAAAAAATGTTGCAAACATAAAAATAATACTCTCAAAACAAATACACCCTCTTATTTCCCTCAACCCAGGACGGGCCAAGCCCAGGATGGGTCAAGCCCTCAGGGGCTCTTATACCACGTTAAATTTCCATAAGGAAATATGTTTCACATTAATCAAATATGATATTACATATATACAGGAAGTTTTGTATCAAGATATGAAAACTATCTTGGACACATAATCTATTGGTTGAGAGAATATCTCAACCACACAAATCTAGGAAACATAATAGGAACAGGCTCCTCTAGATAGAAAGTATCACAATTGAGAGAAGTAGGAATTACATATTCTAACATTAGTATTAAAAATGGTTTGACAACCTAAAATGATTATTTAATATATTAATAATATATAGAAATAAAACGATTATTTAATATATTAACAATATATAAAATTAAAATCATTATTTAATATTAGGGATTAATATTGTGATGTTGGAATGGTACAAAAATGTGTCCAACGTCGCAATGTGACAAATATTGTATTTATGAAGCAATCAATCTAGTAATGATTGTCACAATGTTACATCACGTTGAAATTTATTCAAGGTCGCAATGCGAGATTACAAAGTTGGGGTTTATAATATTGTGTTTAATATCGACTTTATAATATTACGGATTAAAATATTAGGTTTATAATATTGCATTTAGTGTCAGGGTTTAAAATGTTGGGTTTTTAATATTGAGGTTTATAATATTGGGTTTACTAATAGAGTTTAATATTGGGTTTATAATATTAATGTTAAGGGTTTATATATATATAATATACTATATATTATATAATATATATAATATAATATAATATATATAATATATTTATATAATATATATATATATATATTAAATATATATATATGAAGTAATAGGTAGTTTATATTGATCCAACTAGAATACAAGATAGTACCCCTACAAGCAGAGGTTGTTCTTGATCAACAGTAGTCCATAATTGTTCATAAAACATCCTATTTCTACCTTGGCTATTCCTAGCTATGATTCTTACAAATTTATTTTGTATATCCTCCAAAAGACACCACTATATTCGACAAAATTACAAAACATTCAGACAAAATGTACTTAGATAACCATGATCTTCCATCTCAGCTTCGACATTGTCAACTTGTTCATCTCCATTTGCTTCAATCTAATGTGGGGACGATTCTACCATTTTTTGGACCTGAGGCTCGCCACACTGAAATTCTACTCACTCACAAGGAAAGGGAGAGTTTAGTGAAACCATACACTTCCTTTAGTGCATCGAATGTCACTGAATCCACTGTCACTTCGATCCCATCCACCTTGAGGCACAAATTGTTTACCTTCGTCATCAAGTTCTCCATTGTGATGTCCAAATGGTCCATATCCTTACACAACTCCTCCAATTAATGGGTAATCAAAGAAAATTAAGAGTGAGCTTTCAGAGCCACTTGTTCCTCAAATTTGGCTACCATATTTTAGATATCTTCCATTATAACCATCCATTGATCCTTTCTAGCATTTTTGTGTCCTTCTCAACTTGGGGATGCCATGATAATGGGCATGCAAACTCTAGCATTAACCATGGAGAAATTCAACAATAATAGACTTTGTTTATAATTTGGAATTCCATCTCCTCCAGCTCCATCAATTATCGCTTTGTATTGATTTCCCCTATCCTATATCTATAATTTCATAACACACATTTCTTGCATTGTATCCTTCACCCAAATTCCGATCTCAAGTGAATTTAACTACATCAACACTAGTGGGATACTAGCTTGCAGAACCTTAAAACCCTAATTAAATGTGCATGGATAAAATCTTCACCTATCCTTTAGCATGAAATCTCTCATCTCATTCTGCCATCCAAAAAATCATTCATCATAGTTCAACTTACTCGAGACCCACCCCTCAAGTCTATTCATAATCACAGGATTAGAGCCATTAATAAATGGTATAGTAGACATTGAGTATCATTTATTCAGAATTTCATGGGGGATAATTTATAAATGAGAACTCCATTCTTGGTTATTCCAATAATCATGGTATATGATGAAAGAGTGGGCCTACTTGGTCTTGAATGATAATACCTTGTTCTAAATTTTCTCCCTTGCAAGCCTGCTCATCAACACTTTGATTATTTTCCCTCTTAATATGATAAAAAGTAATGGATTAAAACTTCTGGATTTGAGGCCATATTCTCATAACCAATGGCGACTAATATGTTTCAAGAGGATCTTTGACATTGTGGAACTTTTGGATTACAAACATCGAAGCACCAAATACTATTAGTTGGTGAATTCCTTTTGTTAATGCAATATTCAACCTTGCCAAAGGGCTAAGGCTTCTACTTGATTATTTGTTGTCCATCCTAACCCCCAAGGATATTTCGACTCTATTTCTTCATCAAGGTGATATATGAATTCTACCACTCCTACCTCCCCTGAATTTCCTTTCAAAGCTCCATCAAATAATAATTGGTGTTTTCCTAAGGAGCGACACCATTCTCAAAATTGATCTCCATCAAATATGATTATGAAATAAGGATTAACACTATTAGACTTGAAGCTACTAGCATTGTTGAAATAGCAACAAGAAATGTTAAAAATAGCATATAGAAATTATAATTTAATTTGTCCTTGAATTAAAATGTAGTTATATTCTCATAGAAACTTGTAATAGTTTACTAAGTTAATTTGACTTAGTTGGCTTGGGAAATTCAAGTTGGAAGTCTATCTAGAGTCATGTAGAGTGATCCCTAAATTTTAGGGGCCTGGATTGAGTTCTTTTGAGTTGTAATTAGATAATTTAGTCTAACTGAGTTATAGTTAGTAAACTAGTTTTAACTATTGGAGGAACTAGTAGAGGTCTAGTAGTGGAGTCGTGCATCGGTGCATCACCAGTACCAATTCTAGTTTACTAAAGATTCACTCATAAATAGCTCATGCATTTCAGTTCAGAGGAAGAACCAGTTGAGATTAGATTTTAGGGACAATGTAATATTAGTTGTATAATTTTATGAGTTGTATAGATGGTGCATGCAATCAGTTGAGGACCTATGTTTGGATTGCGCATTTATGGAAAGTGGATTTCCCAATTAAATACGAGTTAATTCTCTGAGGTATTGCGCAAGAAAGTAGGAGCTTGGAAGGCTAGTAAATTGGCTAAATGTTAGCCAAAGTTAGCCTAGGAAGCAGAGAGATAGATTGTACTAGTGAAAGAATTATTTAGGACGAACAAGCATTGTATTTTCTTCTCAGATCTTTTGGTTAATGCAATATATATAGTCATGGATTTTATCAGTTTTTTTCCCTAGAGAAATATTATGTTATGTGTGGTTGATATTCTTCCTTTTCTTCTTATTGTTTTCATCAATCAATTTTGGTTCCCGCTGAAGAGTAGAGTAGATTCTTGTCTTGTGTTTAGCAAATCACATAAGTTGTTGAATCTAAAATAAAAATTAGCATGGTATCAGAATTAAATTCACAATAGAAGAGAATAATTTGAAGTTTTCCTTGCAAATTAATGGGGCTCTAGTTCAAGGAAGATCCAAAAGGCCCTGTGTGAAGAATTCTTAATGGAGTTATAAGGCTTCTAGTGGGCACATCAATGAGCCAATTTTTAGTGACACAAAAGGAGTTGTGATCATTGATATTGACAGATTGAGGAGTAAGATTTTTTTGGCAGAGAGTTTGCAGAGCATATCTAAAATTTTTTGTTGAACATTAAAAAAAAATAGCAGATTTGGATTCCTTGGGAAAAATACCCAAATTCATAAAACAAATCAGTTGAACCAGATTTCAGATGAGGGAGATATCACCAATTTAAAATCAGCTCTTTTTCCAGAAAATTTTGTGAACGAGGGACTGATGAAAAATATTGGTGTGCGAGTTAAGAACTTTTATGCACTTGAGATACAAGATGCATGCAAGGCCTTGAGGAGCAAGGAAAAGGTTAGAAACTTGGTGGTTGAGAGAGAGCATAAATTACCTCTCAACATGTAGCCTCAAATGAAAACTCAGAAGCAGGCTCAGAAGCAACCTCAGCAAGTTGTGGAGCAGCTAAAATTGGAGAAGTAAAGAGGAGACCGAGTGGAGACATCCACTCAAGAATAGACCTCTGGTAGGGGGGCATTTCAAGCCAAGTGGGCAGAGGGAGCACATGCAACCATACCTCCAGGTGAGAGGTGGGGCAATGTGAAGCAATAGTCCCAAGAGTGCAGAAATATGGACAGGGTCCATTGAGATGCTTTGTCTCATGGATCATTACCTTGTTATGGGAACCCACAATAGACTAGTAGGATGGATTAGTGGTGGTTGATGTAGTCAAAATCCAGAGTGACAGAGGTAAAGACTAGCAATAGCCATATACTAGGGAGTGCAATGCAAAGTTAGCGGCAGTGCAAACTCAGCAGTAGCACTCAGTTTTTTTTTCTCCATAAGTTGCAGTAGGGACAACACTAGAGAGAAGTCTTGCATGCAAAACATTTCAAAGGTATCGGATCATGATAAAGTTGAATTCATTTCTTGTCAAGAGGGAGTGTTGAAAATAACAACAAGAAATGTTAAAAATAGCATCTAGAAATTCTAATTTAATTTATCCTTGAATTAAATTGGAAATTAAATTGTAAATCTATTCTCATAGAAACTTGTCAGATACTGGGGAGCACACAACAAAGTCAGCAGCAGTGTAGATGGCACAGTGTAAACTCAGCAGTAGCATAGATTTTTCAATAGATAGTGTAGTAGCTAGTCGTAGTCAGAGACTTTGATGATAGATGCATCATATTGATTTAGTTTTTTTTTCATAAGTTGCAGTAGGGAAAACACTAGAGAGAAGTTATGCATGCAGAAGATTACAAAGGTGTCATATCACATAGAGTTGAATTCATTTCTTTTCGAGAGGGAGTGTTGAAAATAGCAACAAGAAATGTTAAAAATAACATCTAGAAATTCTAATTTAATTTATCCTTGAATTAAATTGGGAATTAAATTGTAATTCTATTCTCATAGAAACTTGTACTAGTTAACTAAGATAATTTGACATAGTTGGCTTAGGAAATTAAGTAGGAAGTCTATCTAGAGAAATGTAGAGTGATCCCCAAATTTTAGGAGCTTAGGTTGAATTATTTTGAATTGTAATTAGATAACTCAGCCTAACTAAGTTATAGTCAGTTAAACTAGTTCTAACTATTGGAGGAACTAGTAGAGGTCTAGTAGTGGAGTAGTGCACTAGTGCATCACCAGTATCACACTAGTTAACTGAATATTCACTCATAAACAACTCATGCATGTCAGTTCAGAGGAAGACGTAGTTCAGATTAGAGTTCAGGGACAATGTACGATGAGTTGTATAATTTTCTGAGTTGTACAGATGGTGCATGCAATCAGTTGAGGACCTATGTTTGGATTGCGTAGTTATGGAGTGGATTTCCCAATTAAATATGAGCTAATTATCTCAGGGATTGCACAAGGAAGTAGGGGCTTGGAAGCCTAGTAAATTGGCTAAGTGTTGGCTAGAGTAAACCTAGGAAGCATAGAGATAGATTGTACTAGTGCAAGAATTGTTCAAGACGAACAAGCATTGTATTTTCTTCTTAGATCTTTTGGTTAATGCAATATAGATAGTTGGGGGTTTTGGTAGTTTCTTTCCCCAGTGAAATATTGTGTTATGTGTAATTATACTGCTTGTGCCCAATATACCCCTCAACCCCAATCGAAACAACTGTATTGACTTGGCTTGGAATGTGTGTCAATCGACTAAGAGCTTGGAAGATGTTACATATTACAATCAAGCTAGTGTGAAAACCATGACAAACTGAGAACTGAACAATACTTCTAGATGTTTTAGACTTGCTTTTCACAAACAAGGTCCATTCAGAGAGCTAGAGTTCTACCAGTATGTCACCAAGTGTTGTAGCAGCTATAACCACCCTCCAAAATTTTGCCTTAGCTTCATTGTGGAGCCTCCCTACCAACCTTTCATATTAGCATGTCTTTCCTTGTCAAGTACACAAGCTTCAATGAATTTCTTGTAGAATGATAGCCTATCCATGAGAGCTTGTTGCATACCCCTCACAAGTTGTTTCACTGGACTTGGTCCAGCTATAGGTTGAGTAACTCACTCAAAAAATTGCACAATTCTAGAGCACAACCAACCTTCCCTCCAGAAGCTGTGCGGTTTTGTCTGGCAGCCTATTGGGCTCTAGAATTGTGCAAATCTACCTATCACTGTTCACTGAGAAAATTGTGCAATTCCTCCCAACAAAACTGCTAAACCTAGAAATTACACAATTCTCGACAGCAGTCAGCTACTCTGCCTATATATTGTACAATCCCTCTAGGCAGCCAGCCCAGATCCCTCCCAGAAATGCGCACTTTTTCCCCTCAACTAAGCAGACTGTTGCATGTGCAGTTGGGTTGACCATTTCCCTCTAGGGCCAAGCAAAACTAATTTTCATGCATGGACTGCTTCCCCAAGGCAGCATGAAAATGCATCCCTTGATTCCTGGATCTATTTTTAGCAAATGGAGGTTACATGCAAGGATCATTTCATAAACTTCCCACCAAGTGTCACTTTTCCTAGATTTGTGGCATGCGCGTCACAACCTTGATTTTATCAAAACTCATCAATCGGATGTTGCAGCGCTCATTCCTCATATCAACCTTGCATCTCTCACATCCCACATTGCATCTAGGAGTCATCGGCACATTCAACTCAGTTGTTTTGTAGTAAGCCTGTTTTTCATGTCTTGCATTGTGTTTCTGTCACTTTTTGTGTATCGCTTTGTGTGAGTACTTTCTGATTGATTTCAGTGAGCTCTTTTTGTTGTTTGCATGAATGTTAGCTTTATAAGCATCGTTTCAGTTTCCGTTTGCATCTCACTACTGTCGCATGCATGACACTGTTTTGCACAGAAAATGGCCATTATGGTGACTCGCTTCACACACATGCATTCTTTCCCATTTTTTGAATCTTGCACTTGATGTTTGTATGAATAATAATTCACTCTTGTTTGCACTCATCTTACTATGCATTCAGACTTCTAATGTTTGCAGTCACCCGTTGGCCGGACTGGGTTGCCTTACCCCGGACTGTGATTTACCCAGATAGCACTATACATTTCTGGAAGTGAAGGCTCTTCCTTCCCTCCATAACTATGCTAGCCTGGCCAAGAACTAATCTCCAAACTTGCATTAAGCAATTCTTGGAGGAAGTGTCCTGTTGGCCCCAGAAACTGCACAATGTAGTTTGCTAGTTACATGTCATTACTGACTGAAATTGTGCATTGCGTAGTTTCTGTCCTCAGCATGCCAAGATGGATAGTGCATTATGAAGTTCCAGTAGTCAATCAGCCTCCTAATAGTCCAGATTGTGCCTTGCATAGTTTTGGCAGTTAGTCTCCCAACCTCCCCATAGAAATTGCACAACTTTCACATTCCATCACACAGGTATGTTGCAAGTCAATCCTCAAGTTTGTTTTGGTTTTCGACTAACATATTTATTGCCATGAGTGTTTCTATGTTTCCAAGCATCACAGGTGTTCTTCTATCTCTCAATAGCACAAGTACTACATCTTCTAGGAGAGTAGAGTCAAAGACACTGTTAAGAGCGCAACTAGGGATGGAGTCAATCAAGTGTCTATGAACTTGCCTATACATGAATACATCAATTTTTTCATGGACAAGGATATCAAGATCAATGGCAACGAAATCACAATGAGAAACACCATCAGCAGTAGCAAAAGGCAGCACACTTGCATGTGACAAATGCAAAAGGAAGGTTGTTGACATCATAAACGCGGAGTGAAGCTACAAGTTCAAATCAAAACCAGTCATGACGAAATCAACTTTAGATATTGAGGCTATGAGGCAACGATGCGACATGAATATTACGCAAAGGCAGAGAATAGAATAAAGAAGGAGTTGCATGTGCTGAAGTAGCAACTCAAGAAAGAACAGGAACTTCATAGACGAGAGAATGAGTTGTAGTGGGAATAGTCACATCTGGGGGCGCAACATGCACAGATGGATGAAACTGCACCCGTACAAGTTATGGATCCATCCCAGTAGCTGGCACGGAGAAAACAAGGTGAGCAATGTTGTTGATCACGTGCAAGGGATTTCAGTAGCATGCATGTCATTGTGTGCATGCATGTAATCCCACCCATTTGGCACACTCACTGAGGCGAAGACAAGAAGCAATTCCAACTGGAGCTAAACATGTATTTTGACAAGCTGATGCACACAGCCATTGGCACATGCTTGGAGTTTAGTGCAGACACTATGCATCAACATGTTGCGGGTTTGGTCGCACCTAGGATGACCATGTGCATGCTATCAGATGAGTTGTATGGAGGAGCCATATCAGTGTACCCAGATGCAACGGAGGCAAGAGTTTGCTTCAACAAGATGTCACCATTGAGCACACAAACACCATCATGGATGACCAAGCTTGGCATCAGTTCGCCACCATCGACCATCACAAGGATGTCAAAGAGTTGGTCTCACCACAACAGTCTGAGTGTTAGTGATGTTTTTCATGGCTTGCTCAAGCCATTTTTGTCTCACATGGGTACATGTGCATTGTAATGTAACATCTTGTCAAGTGTAATTTCAAGTGTCGATAGTTGGATGTAACAGTCATAGAGTAGATGAAGAGTCATGAGGGTAGATGAACTGTCACAAAGGGGAATGTCAAGGGCCACCCCACCCTTTGCTATAAATAGTCCCTCATAACTCATTGTAGAGGCTTTTGGTCAGCAAAGCTTCGATAGGAGTATCTTAGAGAAAGATGGATAGTATTGTAATGTGCCTTGGCTTCTCCACTGTGCATACCTAGTATATCTCTTTGGAGGAGTAGGCGATTGTGGTTGTAATGTTCTGTTATCGGAGCTAGTGGTTGGACATGGATGTATTGTATGACTGGAACTTACACTTATTAATATAACAGAGCCAACACATTTCATGCATATGTTGTATTGTATTCCAGCTATCTTGTTTACTCTAAATGACATATGCATTTTTTTACTTACACATGCATGTATGGACTATTATGTATAAGTATGTATGAATCTTTCTTAAATGTGTTGTTGGTTTAACCATCACTTTGGATTGCTCACTAACTTTCTTTCCAACTTTTGATGCATTTTCGCTCGTGTGTTCCCTTCGAAGCCGCCTACTATTATAGGTTTCCAAGGGTGCACTCATCTCACCCTCAGTGTCTTAGAACCTCTCATGAACCTTCCTTGACTTACTGCAGTTGTCACACCCTTGCTACCAGCATGGACATCTTATTTGCCTCTTTTTGAAATCGAGGTCAAGGCGTTATCGTACAACCCAATGTTGGGACTCCTACACCAAACAATCTAAGGTCTAATTAGGAATTCTTACCCATGAGATCCCCTGACATCTTGGCAAGTCCAACACTGTCAACAGTTTTGAAGGAAACATTCAAGTTAATCAACATTTTTTTTGCTTGCTTTTGCAAACCAAAATTTGGATCTGCTATATGAAACTATCATATTTTTATAATTTCCAAGGGGTTGCAAATTAGCTTCTTAGTTGGAACACTCTACCCTTACATGTATCACTTGACAGGATTGTGGTACTTGTAAGGCACTACACTTGTATCTTATAGATTTGCGATTAACTATACAAATTCTGATTATAAAAATTCTCTAAAAAATTTGCATCTCCTCTAGAAGATACAAGTGGACACTATTCCTGATAATATTGGAAACTATACAAGCTTGAGATTTTGTATGTTTTCTCTGATTTTCCCAACTGAGTTATAAATGGCCAAATGGGTTGACAGCTACATTTTGATGCATGACTTTTGTTATGCATATTTAAGACTTATTGTATTGATGTTGTTATTAGGGACTTATCATACCATCAACTCACAACAGAGATCCCCTTTGTAACAACCCTGGTGAAAATTCCATGTAATAAAACATAAAAATAATATCCACGGCTGATGGGACACTTATTTCAAGCTCAATGTTGGGAAAGACATCCTAGGGGTGTTCAATTGGTTGTTTATGACTAAGGAAATTGGAAAAGGAAATGGCATTTTTGGCACATTTATTTATGAAAATAACGGAAATTAGGAGAGAAAGGAGGTAAAAGGTCACAGGTTTCATATGAGGAGGAAAATGAAGGAAAATAATGGAAAATGAAGAAAATAGAGGTCTCATTCATAAAAAGGCTTTTGAGGATCAGTTAGTAACCTTTTGTCAGTTTGGTTTTGGAGCTCTCTTATTATTCTCTCTCTCTTTCTCTCTCTCTCTCTCTCTCTCTCTCTCTCTCTCTCTCGGACACTTAGAGCTCTTCGGCATTGGAGAAAGAAAGGCAAAGAAGGCAAGAGGAATCAAAGGTCAAGCAGGGAAAGGAAGGATCAAGCAACTACAACAGGATTCATTGCAGTTATCGATTTGCATATGTATTTTCCTTGCTAGATTTGGCATGCATGGTGTTGCATGTGGTTGTTTTTTGTCATGGCATGGGTTTTACTAGGTGTGATAATGTTCTTCATCCTAGCCTTGCCATTTTCGGAGAGCCTTGTTGAGATGTTTCTCATACTTCAGTTGATGTGGGATGGTCGGATGGATTCTAAGTTGAGTGGGGTGGATCTTTGAAATGACAAACACATGGCCTAGTGGTCTCTAAACCAAACTGTGGGTCTCAGTAAATCCATTGGCCTAGTAAAACCTGATCGAGAATGTGGGTTGTGGTAAAGTAACGGATTGTGTGCCTTTGTAGGCCTAGGAATCCTTTCCGGTGAATGGTGGGATATACGGTAAAGCCAAGAGGTGGATTTATCTCTGTTGGGCCTAATATTCCTGGGATGGGATGTACGGTAAAGCGTGGAGAGTGTGTATCGGTGTAGGTCATAGTGATCCTTGGATCAGCCTGTGGATTACACTAAAGCCTAAGAGACTATGAGGCACTCAAATTCCTCACGGTGTAGGTGGAGAACTCCAATGGAATCCATGTTTGTTTGGTTCTTTTGGTGTGTTCTACGAGTCCCACATTCATGCTTGGAACATGGCACGAGGGTGAATGGATGAAGAGATATTTTGCTCAGTGATTCTATGGTCGAGTGGAATGTGGTAGTCCCATCTCCAGTTGGTTTATTGCATTTATTAATGAGAAATTCATTCCCTTGGTTTATATGTATAAATGTATTGATGTATATGTGGATTTTATGACTAATATATTTATGGTATTTTTGTTGTTACTGTGCTGGTTATATTTATGTTTTATGACAGCAACTATGTATGGCTCTCAGCATGTTTTTACTTCTAAATTAATGGACAAAGTATCTATGACCTAATAGATGATAATGCAACAAATGACATGAGGGAACAATGGTTCTTAGCGATTCTCAGATAAGTACGAGATCCGTATGTTTAATTCTATTGGTTACACCTATATATTACATGCTTGCGATATGTTTGACAAAATGTATGTCATGGCTAGTAGGGGTCTGATTAAGGTATTGTTTAACTTATTGTGTTTGCATCATTTTTTCCTTATTATTTTACTAGTATTAATTTATCATTCCATTATGAGGAGTGACCTTGGCTCTGAGCCTTAAAAAGAGGCTCAAACGCTAGGGATGCTGGCACAACACTAACAAAATGAGTCTCTAGACACTGGCAGGAAAGCCTGTGAGAGCGACTGGAGGTCCTTGGACGTTTTCATGACTATAGCATGAGAGCAACTGAGAGCTAAGTTGATCAAAACTTCACTAGGACCTAGGGGCAAGCTTCCTGAAGCTTTGGCATGGTTCTTAGGGGTCATGTAGTTGATGTGGAAGGTATGTGTGTTATGTTTCCATCCATTCCACTTCCTTAAGGTCACATAGGAGCTTGAATCTAACCATAGTAGCCTCTCATCACATGTTTACCACAGTTGGTCAGTTACCAAGGTAGATGTGAGAGGAGGTTTTACAAAGTGGTATCAAAGTATGGTTCACCCCTCGGATTGCATTGGCTATGTTTTGGTCAGCTTACATTTAGTTGCATGTGTGTCTCTCACACTTGCATTCCATGTGCTTGTTACATTGCATAATGTTGATAATGGTTGTAGTAAGGTTGTCATGAGTAACTTGATGATTGAGTTTGTGGAATGCATCATCATGAGTATATGAATGATTACATATTTTTATGTTTCGCGTACATGTTATATATCACTTGATTACATCCTTGTATGTTAGTTTGCATTCTTGTATCTTTCATTACAGGTATCAGTCTTGTAGGTTTGGTTACAGTAGTTGATCGCTTATGCTCGACTACATGCATTTATGTGTATGTGTAGTTGATTAGGCATTGCTTATGCATGTTGATAGTTGCATGTGGAAATGGGTACAATGGAGTAATGGTTGTTGTTATGCATGAGGTCATAGCATGCATTGTTGATATGGCCTTGCATTGATGACTGGACCCTACCTAGAATGATGTTTGTGTGTTGATGCATTTATTTGTGCATTCATATATGCTGTTATGTTTATGTTATACATGTATCACGCCAGTTTGTTTACCTTGCAAATGAGGTAACTTGCCCAAATTATACTAAGGTACATTTATTTATTGTGATTTGGTTTATCTGATATATTATGCATTGCAGGAAAGAAATATCAAATGGCTAGCAATATGGTTGACTACAAAGACTCTCTATATGAATCCGAAGAAAAGTATGTTGTTGGGAACTCTTTTGATTTGGTAGTTACACTGAGAATCTTAAAGGAATAAATAAGGAGTTGTAAGGTGGATAATGATAGGATCATACAGGCACAAGAGAAGCAAGCAGAGGTTAATGCTATACTTCTTCAGAGTTTTTCAAAATTGCTGTGACAAGGGCCACTTCAGATCAACCATGGATAGAAGCAAATAACTAATGGATCATATGGCAATAGGTCTCCTGGTAGACATAGGTCAGATAGATCTTATACGGAAAGAGATGGTAGGTTTATGGACACTCCAAATAGGAGGGGCGATAAGTACATGTACTATTCTTGTTATGGTTATGACAGACATCATGATCGTCATTGTTATCATCCCTATAGGAGGAATGATAGGGGACACTTGCCAGATAAGTTTAAGAAAGCGAAGCCACCTAGTTTTTATGGAGATGTGAAGAACTCTGAAGATGCATAGGCTTGGATACTCTGGATGAACAAATTCATTTAGTTGCATGAGTACACAAATAACATGAAGGTCATAATCATTATCTTCATCTTGAAAGGTAAAGCAGATGTTTGGTGGGAAGATGTTAAGCGGGCCAGAGACATCAAGACGTATGACTTGAGTTGGTGGGAGTTCAAGAGGATTTTGAGGAAGAATTACTTGTTAGAGAGGTACTACGACAGTAAGGCAAAATAATTCTATGAGCTAAAGATGGGGTCAATGACAGATGAAGAGTACATGGCAAAGTTTCTAGAGCTATTAAGGTATGTACCGTATCTTACAAAAGTGAAGGCTAAAGTTCAAATATTTTTTAGTGGTTTTCCATTAGTGTTTATAGATTGGATTGAGTATTATGAGCCTCGGTCACTTGAGGAAGTCATTGAGAAATTGAATCATTGCTATGAACAGTCAAAGTGTAAGAATGAATCTTAGCAACGATGGAAAGGTAAGGACAAAACTAAAGGTAAATGCAAGCCTAAGAGTACAAGGCCTCAGAATGCATATGGGAAAGAAAATATGGAACTATGAAAGAAGTTCAATGCAGCTAGATAGGGACATGGGTCGCAACAGCAACATAGAGGTGAGGGCACCAGTTAGTTAGAGTGTTGGAAATGTGGAGAGGAGCACCTTAGGAGATATTGTCCACAACATTAGGGTGGTAGCCCAAAGATATATAGTGCACAGGAGGTGCAAACTATTGGAGATGTAGGGAAGAGTATTCCTTATAGCTATGCAGTAGTGGATAGGAGGGAGGTAGAACACTAGGAATATATCATTGAGATGGATGGTAATATTTGTGATCAAGTTATTTCTACTTTGATTGACTGTTATACGGGAATAGTGTCCACTTGGATGCTGTTATTCCCACTAAGATCGGTGGCTATCTTAGAAACAAACAATCGAAGTCTACTATTGATTCCTTTTATGAAAATAGATGAGAGGAGAACCAAGAGGGCCAACCTGAGTCTTGCACTTGATTTCCTCTCCTTCTTGATAGATTTTTGTCACTTCTTCTTTTTCTGCTCAGCTTCAAAAGGACCTGTAGAATCACATCAACATACTACTATGCAAGAAACAAAGATCTAAATTCATAAATAATGCAGGATCAGATGTGCATTAACCATATACAAGTATATGTAAACAAGTACACAAGAATATGGAAGGAAACAAGAATAGCTTTATTCAGATGAAAAGTAACAAGAAGATTACAACCATGTGCTTTGACCCAGCATCATCCTCTAGCTAATAATCCCTTCTTCACCTCAAGCAAAGCTAGATCACCGAACACTGTGAATGTACACCAGAATACCAACAACACTTCTCTATAAGATAGAAAATTCCAACCTCCGGATCTTTGTGATGAGGGATCCATATATAGATGATTACAGAGAGGTGAGTCATCTTTTGGGATCTTTATTAGTGTCCTCTCTCTGATAGTTCCTGCTTCCACTTGGATAATGATGATCTCTTACTCATCCCTGGTCGAAAATGGAGTGGAAAGTGTCAGAGGGGAAGCTTTTAAAAGATTCCATGATCTTCCACCTCGCATTTTTGTCCCTGCCATTTGTCCATTCCTGACCATCGCACCCTACAGAGGAGAAAAACAGTATGCATCACACCCTGTACATTGGGAAGGTTATATGCATCACACCCTTTGCATTGAGCTTTCAGTATGGTCTAGTTTTGACCATTTATGACCAGTTTTCAGTGGAGAACTTCTGGGAGATGATGTAATCAGTTGGCCTTGTTCCTTTAGGCAGTGAAGCAACACTTTTAGGGACTTAAGAGCCCTCAGTTTATGGACATTTGTGATTGGGGTTGAAGTGCCCAAAAATGTCTATAACAATGGGAGATACATGTTAGGAGGCAAGATAGCTTATTTACCATATACCAGGAAGTATGGTGAAGTTTTAAGGTAGGGTTTATGAGTTACACAGTCATCACATAATGCATTTACCAAAGCATTGTTCCAATTCCTTTTCTATGAGAAAACAATTTATTAATTATGTGAATAAAATTCGTATTGGTTGATTCTACTAAATTGTTTCCTCGTGGGTAATAATTTTATGCATGTTTTAATACAATACCATATTCTAATGCAAACTCATAATTTTTCAGCAATGAAAAATAAGCTTCATTATCATAGATTTGTCTTCCAACCTAGAGGGACATAATGGAGGCTATGCTAGAGGATAATGACTTGAAGGAATTTGTTGATCAAGAAATTCCTAAGCCAGCAGCATCAGATGCACAAAATTTGGTTGAATGCAAGAAGTGTGTGGTGAAGGTGAGGCGAATAATCCTTGAGGGAGTTAGAGACCACATTGTCTCGAGTCTCCATGGCAAGGAAACTTTATATGCTATGTGGAAAACATTGATAGACTTGTATTAGAACAACAATGACCAAAGGAAATTGGCACTAAAGAACAAACTTTGAAAAATCAAAATGGAGAAAGGTGAGACGATTCCAAAATACTTGACCAAGTTCACTCAGTTTCATGATGAACTTAGAAGTGTTGGAATCACGGTTGTCAAGGATGATATGATTATTCTTGCTTTTATAGGACTCCCAAAGAGTTGGCATAGTTATCAGGACTCTGTGAATGGTCAGGAGAAGCTACTAGATTGGGAATGGCTGTGGTCAGATTCAATGTAGGAGGGGATCAGGAGGAACACCAGGGATGGCTCTTCATTAAAGACTAATTATGAAGAGAATTGTGCCTTAGTGATTAATGCGAAGAAGGGGAAACATAAAGATTACCATTCCAAATCAGATTCTTATCATGGAGGTAAGAACAAAGACATGATGAAAGTTAATTTCTTTAATTGTCATGAGCTGTTCCATTTTGCTACAAATTGTCCAGTCAAGAAGTCCTTAGGAAGAGCGATGGGTGAGGCTTTAGCCTCTCAATTTGAATTGAGATTTTCGCTCATTTCATGCATGGTGTCATCAATGATGGGAAGTATATGGTACTTAGATAGTGGATCTTCATTACACATGATTGGCGATAAAGAGTGATTTAGTGACATGGAGGAGAAAGATCTCTAGATGCATATCGAGATGGGTGATGGTTGGAAGTATAATGTTACTGGATTAGGCACGATTACTTTTCAAAGGGATCATGGGGCTCCACTCACCTTGAAGAATTCTATGTATTTTCCTAGGCTAAAGAAGAAATTGGTATCCACTGTCATGCTCGAGGATAGAGGCTATGATGTGATCTTGTAAAGGAAAGGCGTTCCTCCGACAAACAACCATGGGTCAAGCAAAGAAGATAGGGATTAGGGTGAAGAATCTCTATATGCTGGAGGTAGAGGATTGTGCTACTTTGAGAAAAAAAAGTAGAAAGGGTGCAAAGCTGAGACGTTAGCGAGTTATGGCACAGGAAATTGGGCCACTTGCATCATGGGGCTTTGAATATATTGTAGTAGATCTCTACCAATCTTCCCAAAGCTACACTTGAGCAAGTTGATACATGCAAGAGGTGTACTTTGGGGAAATACACCAAGTCTTCCATTCACGATAGAGACAGTCGAGAAGAGGCTATTCTAGAGAAAGTCCATTCAGATGTGTATGGACCATTCTCAACACATACACGACCAAACATAGGTATTATATTATATTTGTTGACAACTATTCTCATAAATGTTGGATATTTTTCATGTAGAAAAAGGATCAAACCTTCACAAAGTTTTGTGAGTTTAAAGGATTGGTGGAGAAAGAGTCGAGAAATAAGGTTAAATCTCTACGAAGTGATAATGGTGGTGAGTATGTCTCAAATGAGTTTAAGAACTGCCGTGCAGCTGAACAGATTAAATAGGAGTTGACGACACCCCATAACCCTCAACAAAATGGGGTGGATAAGAGGAAGATAAGAAGCATACTAGGGGTAGCAAGGGTGATGTTGCATGACTAGGGCCTACCATTACACTTGTGGGTTGAGGCATGAAACACATCGGTTTATGTTCAGAATTATATCCCACATCAGATACTTGAGATGAAGACACCAAAGGAGGCTTATTCCAGTAAGAGCACAGATGTTGGTCACTTCAAGATTTTTGGGTCATCGGTATATTTCCATGTGACTAAAGATGCACAGAAGAATCTTGAGCCAACAGAAAAGTTGGGGATATTCATGGGGTACACTAATACACCTCACAACTATTGGGTGTAGTTTCCAAGTAGCAAGAAGATAGTTGTTCGCAGGGATGTTAGATTCGATGAGGATAAGGCCATGTGAGTTTTCCTTGAGAGGGAGCTTGAGCTACAGATAGATGAGGATATTCTAGCTCCTAAGGTTGGGGAGCCTCAGATTGATGTGGAGCAGCCACATGCAAAGGATCTGGGAGTGGAGACATCCACTTAAGCAGATTCTTCCAGAGAGGGAAGAAAGTGCACCAAAGAGGCTGACATATTTTTGGATGATGCACGGGAGAATGTGGGAGCACCCACTTCTCACTGCATGTAGAGGAGGTCACCTGAGAGATCCAGTGGATACATGGCCCTTATGTGAAATGTGTTGTTATAAATCCAACTTCCTTTAAGGAAGTAGTGGAATAGCCGGTTTGGGTTGATGCCATGGTGGAGGAGTATGACTCCATATTTCATAACAGTGTTTGGGAGGTGGTTCCGAGACCGGAGGACAAGTCAATGGTGAGCTCCCATTGTCCTTACAAGGAAAAGCAAGCTGCATATGGTAGTGTGGAGAAGCATAAGGCTATATGTGTGACCCGTGGCTTTTCACAGGTAGAGGGGATTGACGATGATGAGACCTTTGCTCCTATTTCAAGGTACTCGTCGATTAGATCTATATTGGCACTATCATCATAGATGGGCTGGAAGATACAATATATGGATGTAAAGACAACCTTCCTTAATGGCATGATTGAGGAAGAGGTGTACATAGAGCATCCTAAAGGTTTTGAAACCTTTGACCATGAGTCACATGTGTGTCATCTCAAGATAGCATTGTATGGGCTTAAGCAAGCTCACTCTGCTTGGTACACCATGATAGATAGCTACTTCACCGAGTTGGGCTTCATGAAGAGTGAAGCGAATGTGAACCTGTACCACATAGGGTGGAAGGTAAATTATTGATCATTGTGATTTATGTTGATAATCTCATACTGATAGGTGATGATCAGTTGATCAAGTATTGCAAGGAGGCCCTTGCAAGAGAGTTTGAGATGAAGGACATGGGGCTCATGCATTACTTTCTTGGTATGCAGGTATGGTAGGGAGATGGGGAGTTGTTTGTGTCTCAAGGCAAGTATGCCAACGAGATACTCATGAGATTCTGCATGGAGAGAAACAAACCCATGGACACTCCTCTAGCAGGTAACTAGAGGAAGGAGGATGCTACTTTAGGGGAAGTAGTGGAAGCTATTATTTACAGGAAGCTTGTGGGTTCACTCATGTACTTGGTGAACAGATGACCGAATATGTGCTATGAAGTTAACCATATTAGCCAAGCAATGGTTAGGTCTACCAAGATGTATTGGAAGGTAGCAAAGCATGTATTGAGATACCTCAGTGGCACTTCTCAGTATGGATTATGGTACAAATGGATAGAGGGAGTGAAGCTTCAAGGATTCATTGATGCAGATTGAGTAGGGAGTCCATCTAACAAGAAGAGAACATCAGGAGGGATCTTCAATATTGGGTTAGTGGGAGATTCTTGGTACAACAGGAAATAAAGATCGGTTGCACTCAGTTTGGTATAGGAAGAGTACATGGATGCGAGTCTGGCAGCATGTGAGGCCATCTAGATGAGGACAATCCTAGTTGGTTTGTTTGTTCAGCAAAGGAATCCAATTGTGATTTACTGCGATAATCAAAGTTGTATCAAACTCTCTGAAAATCCAAATTTTCATGATCGGTCCAAGCATATTGATATTTGATACCATCATCTCAGTTATTGTGTATTGAGGCATATTATGTCGTTAGAGTACATTCCCACGAAGGAGGGAGATGCTGACATTTTGACAAATGCATTGTCAAGGTGTAAATTCAAGTTTCACAAAGACAAGATCCAAGCAGTTGATAATCCCCTTCTTATTGAGAGGGAGTGTTGAGAAATGGAAACAAGAAATTCCAATTTAATTTGTCCTTGAATTAAACTGAGAATTAAAAATGAATTATATTCTCATAGAAGCGTCTAAATAGTTAGTTAAGTTTAATTAACTTAATTAACTTGGGAATTTTGAGTTGGAAGTCTTTCTGTAGTCATGTATATGTTCTCCCTAAGTTTTAGGGGTCCAATATGAGTTTAAATTGAGTTGGAAATTATATCACTCAGTTTACTAAGTTATGTTCAATTAAATTAGTTCCAAATTGTTTGAGGAACTAATGGAGAGTTAACAGTGAGTTGGTGCACTAGTGCATCCACAAGTGTCACTCTAGTTAACTGAAATATTCCCTCATCAGAAACTCATGCATGTCAATTCTGAGAAAGACCCAGTTGAGACTAGAGTGCAGGGACAATGTATTATCAGTTGTATTGTTTACTAGAGTGTAAATATCATGCATGCATCAGATATTGATCCTGTTTTGTATTGTGCTATTTTGGAAGCATGAATTCCCTTTAAATACAGGCTATTCATCCTAGGAATTACTCAAGAGATTAGGAGCTTGGAGAGCTAAGTGTTGGCCAAGATCTAGCTTGTGAGCTGGGAGAGTTGAGCATACTTGTGCGGAATTGTTTTAATGAGAACAAGCTTTTTATCTTCACTAATATTTCGGATTTAATGCAATAAAAATAGAAGGGGTTTTTGAGCAGTGGATTTCCCCAAATACATGTTGTGTTATGTTCCATTGATTTATATTATTCTTGTTCACATTGTTTTCATCAATCTATTGGCTTCCACTAGTTGAAAGTAGAAGTAGATTCTTGTCTTGTGCTTTAGTACATTGCATGAGCTTGTGAATTTACGGGATTTTCTATAGGCATGTCTCATAATAGTACAGTATATATGCTAACATGAGTTTGAACAGGGTTTGCAGTTATAGGATCTAGTTTTTGTAATGAACAGTAAGAGGTCTAACATTATGATGAAGAGTATACAATGAATTGAAATGATCTAGCTACTTTGGTTGTTTGAGATTTGGTATTTGGTTTATTCAATGATTTGGTGATTATGTTGGTTCAGTGATTTGATACAAGGATTGGTTTCAGTTTTTTATTTGATATTGGGCTTGAATGATGGTAGTGGGTCCAGTCTAAAAATTTGATGAAACGTGGCTTACATATTTGATGTTTTGGTTCAGGTGGATCCAGTATGAAAATTACGAAACCTTGTCCATGGAGGTGTTGAGGGTTGGAGCCTTCTGTAAGGGAGTCAAAGCTTCCTTCTAGTGGTAGATAGTAAATCATATTAAGGGGTTGGAGCTCCCTTCTAGTGGGTGCTGAAGAACGAGAGAAGGTTGTAGCCTTCTATAGGTGGGTTCCTACGTGCTGATATGAGTTTGCACAAGTACAAGATTGTAAGAAGTTTTTCATTAATAAAATATGAAGACAAAGACAACAACAATTGTGGTCTTCTCCCACATTAGGTTTCCACCTAAAAATTTTGGTGTTCATGTGTGTTGATATGTTTCTTATGTGTGATGGTTTATTTTCTTCTATGGCACATGGTTATTGTTTAATTAATTTCTAATGTAGTATTTCTACATTGGTTCAAGTTAAACAGATAATGAATTAACTGAAAAGCTAGTTAACTAGATATACACTAGTTGTCTGCATAACAATCGCATACATACGTAGGTTTACTTCATTATATTTTCATACAAAAATATGAATACAAAAATAAAAATTTAAGTGATTTTTAAAATATTGATTCACCCCCCCCCCCCCCCACAATATTTTTCCCAACAATTGGTATCAAAACAGGTCCTTTAGAATAAGCTTGATCGATTGAAGGAGATCCATCAAGATGATGGGAAAGAAGAATATATCTCTAAGGAGGGATTTAGAAAACTGTGATAGTGATATATCATATGCGGTAACAGTTACAAATCTTAGGGAATATTCAAGTTTGGGAGCACCTCGTTTTCTATTGATCAAGAATGAAGAAGACGATAACAAAGAATTATCAGGTATGGTATTTTGTTCTAATTGTGGTCTATTTCCTTATCTATGAAATAATGATAGTGATGATGAAAGTGAAACAATTGAACTTGCACTCATGGGTAAAATTGAAAGTAAGCACTCTAAAACAGATTAAAAAATGTTGGCCCTAGAAGCTGAAGATCAAGGTAAGTAGACAATGAAGGCATACCTATGATAAGTGTTGGAAATAATACTGAGAGGGGGGGGTGAATCAGTATTATCACATTAATAAAACTTTTTCATTTCCATAACCAGATTCATATATGCTGCTTCCACAACTTCTTATGATTAAGTTAATTGATCTTCAATGAGTGCATTAGAACATTATCAACCATATTATCAGTTAACAGATGCAGTAACATAGAATAGATCATCACACATAAGGCACACACATGAAACACCATGATATAAGGTGGAAACCCAATGCGGGAGAAAACCACCTGCTGCAAGTCATCTCAATCTTCTTCTCAATAAGAAAATCCTTTTACAATATTTTGTACTGGTGGAGCCTTATACCAGTACGGGAGCTACAACCCCCTTTTGCTCTTGTACTAGCCGATCCATTTACTAGTACGCAGGCTACTACCTGCTACAATGCTCCAAATTTTTCCCTTTAGCTCTTGTACTAGGTTAGATACTAGTACGTAGGTGCTGACCTACAATCTTCTCCTCCAGGTACCACGTTTCATCAATTTTCATACTGGATACACTGAAGCATAAAACTTAATCTGAAAGGGCCACATTTCATCCAATTTTCATACTGGACCCAATAACCACATTGAAGCTCATAATCAAACAACCTTCTGAATTACCCAAGCACTAGATCAATATATATATACAAGTGAGTCATCAACCAGATCTAGTCGATCAGATCACATAAATATGAGCTATTAAGAACCTGATCCATTCATCCATCAATATTTAATCAATCACCTCTCAGACTGCTGTTACCAGAACATGATATCAGACATCAGACATTACTTCAAAACCCAGATCACAGTAATGATAGACATGTACAGCTAAATAGATCTCAAGAGAGGTACGCAGCTTCACCCATATAACAGCTGCGTATAAGTACGTACTGTATCCAACTTCATCCCTGTGTACGTGCGCACTGTGTCTCACAGTCTTCCTGTGTACGTGCACTCTGCGTCCAATGAGCTTCCTGTGCCCCTCCGCATCTTCAGCGCTTCTGCTCCTGCGTATCTGCGCACCTGCAATGCTTTTGTGCCTGCGTATCTCCGCACTTTTCTTTCACTGGACCTGCGTACCTCCGGGTATAGATAATTTCGAGACTTTAAGAACAACCCAGACAGTCAGATCTACAGATCTGAACATGCGCCGAAGAGATCTCAATCCATCAGTAGATTCGCCTTATTTAGATCTAGACATCTCTCATAACCCCTCACTGGAACTTCAGATCTAGCTTCTTAAGATATTCAACCCAAAACACATGCTTAAGACAAATGATCTCCTTTGCTTTATATAGGCAAGCTCTTCCTCAAATCAAGGATCATGGGGCTCAATAATAATAATAAAATAAACAATACCACAAGCCAAAACCATGATAACACAATACCGTTGGCTAAATACCATGAGAAACCCCACATGTGGGCGCTTAACTGCCTTGAAGAGTGTGCACTGGGGGTACGCACCCCATGAACTGGATAACTGCGGGTATGTACGCACTTTATGTAACACTTGCCTGCGTGTACGCACCTTATGTAAGGTGTACCTGCGTACCTTTTATTTTCTCCAATATTTGATAGCTGATCATCAATCTCTGCTACTATCCTGTTGTACACAAGCTCTACTACTGTCCTGTTGTACAGTGATCCATCACCTGAATAGGTTGCCATCAAGGACAACACTTTAGCCATAATGCCAACAATCTCCCCCTTTGGACTTGATGGCAAAGCTTACTTGTGAACTATACATCTGATCCCTTTTTGCTGTCCGGTAACCCATGCATTCTATCACATCTGATATATCTTCTGAATGTATACAAGTGAGATGATCTTCTATGAGAGGGTTGCCATCAAGTACAACACATGCATCATAATGCCAACAATAAGTAATCATAATTATCTTCAATGGAAATAAAAGATGAAGTCTAATATAATGAACTGTGATGTTTGGTATTTAGTATGCAATGGATACAACAAAATTCCTCCATCTGACAAGGAAGTGAAAAAAATAGTAAGGCAATAAGTGAGATCATTAATAACATACTTGATTCAACATTAAATAGGGTTATGCATTATGCATCTACAAAGAAAGTGTGGGATAAGCTACAAGCAATCAATGAAGAAAACCCAAAGGAATATTTCTCATCGGAAGAACTACTAGGTAATCCTATCTCTAACAATGTGTCAAAAAATGAACATGATGACAAAACAACCTTTATTATGTAAGTTGTTGATTCTGAAGAAGATAGGTTGGAAGAAATTTTTTATCTTAGAACAAAACTTGATATTGGTTTGAAAAATATTTTTAATCTTAAATATAAGTTGCAGGAATATGATAACAAGGATCATATTAAATCAATAAATGTTGTTGTGGGATCTAAACAATATTGTGAAGGTCTTCAAACTGAGATTGTCTCTCTAAGAATAGATATTGAAAAATATGATAAGTGGAATGAAGAACTACTTCAAGCATTTCAAGTACAAGAAAATGGGTTGAAAAAAGAGATTCTCAAATTAAAGGTGTTAGCGCTTGGAATTCACCTAGGCTGAGATAGACAAACTCTCAAGGCTACATCAAACCATTTCACCTCGTAGCTAGCCCTACGAGGTATGAGAAGGCTCTCTCGGGTCAAAACTCGGTGGATTTTGTCAATAGGATGAGTTGACCAATTAGGAACAAGGATTTTAGGCTAGTAAACTGATAAAAGGGGTTTTTAATAAAATGACGCGGTGTTTCTGGGCTGCTTGGGCAGAATCACAGTTTCAAACAGAGAACTATAATGAACAACACAGGTTGACGATTGAGGCAAGGTAGGAAAGGAATTTAGCATCAAATCTAGATTTTACATGGGATGGCAAGACTGGTGAGGAGCTGACAAGGGCAAACAATAACTTTGAATCCTTGTCAAACAGAAGAAAACATTGAATTGAACAAACTTATAGGTAGAGCATATAATACTATGAATTCTACCTAAACACTTCATTTGCTCAATTAGAAATGATCATGAGGTGAATGAAACACAATAGTATTAAATATGAGACAAAGAGAAAACTTATGCTAAATTAACATACCACATGAATCTCAGAAATTAGAGCTGTGAAATTTCATTAAATATTTCTGTCATAGACTGTACAATGAAGCTCAGTTTCTCCTCCAGCTCTCAGCACTCAGAAACTCTCCCCTGACTAACTCTCTCTCTTACAAATAAACTTTTTTTTATATGAAACAAAACACAGCTGGGGGAAAAACCATCGACCCCAAGACCCGACCTTTCTTTCTTATCATTACTAACAAAATAAACTTAAAAAAAAACAATCAGCGCTTCCTGAAGAGAGAATAGTGCTCTGTCCACTCAAATCTGGTTGAATCTAGTGAATAGGTGGCATCACAGGTGTCACTCTAAATCGCAACAGAAAATAAAAATAGGCTTTAAGTCCTATTTTTCTGCTTATGATCGATGTCTTCTTTCAAATTTAGGCGTGGTTCCCTATTTTACATTTGTCATTTGAATGAAAATTTAATAATAATTTTTTTTTTAAGGTAGATGCTTTTATAATCCATCATTGGTGTCATTGGATGCTATGTAATCTGTTCAATAAACCAATCTCCTTACTATGCACATCTGTATGGGTGGGAGAGCGCTATCTGGCACAGGGAGAGCGCTATCTGGCACGCATCTTTGATGAACGCTGCCAGGCGCTGATACATACGCAAATGATGCTCTGTGGCAGGTCCACATAGCTTGAATTCTAAGCTGTTTCAGAGATATGCATCCCTCATGGCATTGACATTAGTTGATGTGCAGTGAAAAGGGTCCTTTGGCATGTGTATGATTGATGCCAGTATAAATAATGTTCTAAGAAATCTTCAAGAAGTTCCACTTGAACAAAATTCTCAAACCTTTGCTGATCAGGAAGGCCTGTGGTTTCTTGACCAAGCAATATATCAACGTTTTCGATTATTTGAAGTGTTCACCTGATGCCACCGCCACCATCAAACTTATCTACAATATATAGATACTCTGTTTCTGCCTGCGCTGTCTAAACCGTTTCCATCTGCATTGCCACGATGATTCAATGATGATTTAGTGTCAGAAACAAATATGCGTTGCCTATCTTCATCTGTAGAAACAGAACCTGGAAATGATAGCAGCATATATCACCAACAAGAGACTCATTCACAAGGTGATGCGCCCCTTCAAAATGTTTTCTGTTGGAAGGTTTCCTTAAGAGAATTGGGACGGTGAGCAAAACCTTGGCCTTTACCAGCATAAACACAGACTTATGATTCTTTTATTTGACTTGTCATCTGACATAACAAACCTATGGATCGAATCTCGTTCGATAGGAACAAACAACAGCACCAAAATGAGATTGCGTGTCTCTAGCCAGAGTTTCCACTAAGCGGCCACCTCCAAAACGAATCTTACAATGCCCAGTTTGTCTGATATTCCAGCAGACATCATAAATTCCACCGCTTCCTTCCTTCGCAGACCATATATGCAGACATCTGCAATTTTATTTCCAATTTGAACCTTCCAGCAAATAAGAGTGTTGACATTTCAACCGAGAATATGACTAAGAAATAAGCCTCGCCTCTTGTTCAAATCAGGTTCCATAATTTTCACCTTTTTGGGATAAGGTGGTGGAGGGAAAAAACGGTTACAGTCATAGACAATGTCATCATCCTGATGTTCTGCCTTATCAAAGGATCAATTTCCAACAGTAAATGACAGACCATAATGTAAAAGAATAGGTTCAGTCCCTTCTCGTGGAACATATCCTGGATAAATCATCAAATCATCACTTATTTTATGGCGGAGTCCAACATCTGCAGCACCGAAAGAGTAACCATACATCTCACTGATCCATCCCTGACCAAAAATGTCCCCTCCAGTTGTCGGAAGATACTAAGAACAAAATCCTTCTGAGCAAATAGTTTCTCTTGAGCGAGCTTGAATTCTGTTTCCTGTGACTGCCGAAACATATGAAGAGACTGGAAAACCATATTCTCCAATTTTAATCTTCTAATATAATCAGGTAAATTTTGTAAATCACAAGCTCTACGAGTATCTTCTGAAAGCAATCTTGTCTTCTTGAATTGGTCATGAGCAGATGCATTTCCTTTTTCAGAACTCATATCAGGTGCAAGAGTCTTTGATTGCAGCAGGTCAGAACACGTTGTACAAGATGTTCACTGAATCCCATAATCAGCTCCTTCATTGGTTGCAGCTAAGTTAGAAACAGAGGATGCTGGAAGACGCTTAGTTTGATAATGAATGGCCCCTTTACAACCCAACTTGGTGAGCAAAATAGGGGTATTGCTTTGAAGGCTCCATCAGAGATTTGCTCGAACCACATCAAACACATAAGCTTGAATTTGTTCTTGAGGATTTTGCATCTCATAAAATGCATCGTCAGCGTTCTGTTTCACAACACGATACTGGATGGAGCAAAAATAATTGCACAAAGACATTATCCTGAAATTTATCTGAAACCATATGACGAAGTCGTTGATAGTACACTAGACCAAATTCATCAACAGTAGAGTCTGATGTATGCTTTGTTTTGTGTTTGTGCTTTTGCATAGATGGGAGCTTGAAGTCGCTGCCAGTTGAAGAGCTGAAGATAAATTACATAATCTAAAACAACACATTAATGATTTCTTCTTCAAAACAGGGTTTTGAAGAAGAATCAATCTCTGACATGAGACGGAGTCTAACAAAAGGAGCAAGTGGAAGAAGGAAGAAGGGTTGAAGAAGGTATGAAGAAGCAGTATCTAGAAAAGGAAAAGTAGTATCAAAGAATGCAAGTTGAGGTAAACGTTATTAAAGTTAAATTAGAATAAAAGAATAAACATATAAGATTTCAAGATAGTACTAAGGTTTTGGATAATATTCTTAATAGTCAAAGGTCTCCCTCCATCAAATCTTGTCTTGGTTTTCATGAAATGGTTAAAGGAGAATCTAGTTCACAAGTTGATGCAAGGAATTTAAAGGGTAACAATGCAAAACCTAAGATGTTCAACAAAAAGATAAGAATTCAACTGATCAACAACCAAGGAAAGTGAATCTTCAAAGAAAATAATTTACTCCTAACTATAGAAATGATAATTGATTCTCTCCTCTGAGTAATACTGTTGAAGTTTTTATATGTCATAATTATGGACATGTTGCAGCTAATTGTAGAAGTATATCGTTTCAATCACAAGAAAATAACTGCTTCACAAAAAGATCATCAACTTTCAGGTACTCAATATTCTTTAAGGGATATTGTTTTTCTTGCAATATATTTGGTCACAAAGCTATTGATTTTAATAGAAGGAATATGAATTAGAAATAGAAATATTATGATTCCTTTGCTCATATAATATGTTATGCTTGTAAAAAGTTTGGGTATGTAGTAAAATAATGTAGGAACAAATCTATGGATCACCTCAGACAACATGGAAAGAAATAAGATAAGAATATTGATGTTAGAAGACCTGAAAAATATGGATCTTCCAACACTTCTCATAATAAGCAGAAAGAAGAACAACAGATAAGGTGTGGTCTTGATCTCTACTCATTTGAAGAAGAATATGAATGGTACATATATAGCAGATGCTCTCATCACATTACTGGAGATAAGAGTAAGATGGAGTGTCTCATGAAAAACCAATATGGAAAGGTTATTCTTGGAAATAATGCTCTAGAAAATTTTATGGGAAAGGGTAGATACATAATTAATAAACATAGAGGACCAATTGATACTTTATTAGTTCAAGGGTTAAAGCAGAATATTCTAAGTGTAGGTCAAATGGAGAATAAAGGAAATGTAATTGTGTTTACATCAACCAAATGAAACGTTGTAAATGAAGAATCTAGAAAGGTCATAGCAAAGGATATAGGAACCTAAAAAAATTATATGTACTTAAAGAACTGAATTCTCGTAGATATGGGGAGGATTTAGAATCAGAGTAAAAGAAGATGGTGTCCATTGCATTCCATTATTCTTAAAAGAATACCTCTAACAATGACTGTAGATGTGACGTGAGAGAACAGAAGATGATTATAAAGTCCTCGGGATCAGTGATGTGTAATATCATGGGGAGTAATACATATGTTGTCTTGATGATGACTCCCATGGTTGTTTTGATATTCATGTTGCTTACATTACTGACTATGCATCTAATGTAGTAATGTTGGGTCCCTATAATACTAGTGATTACCCCATTAATATTGTAGTTGTACCCCTTATTAATATTGTTGTGCCCCTATTGTCCCCATATTGTTATTACTATGCCCCATAGAATCCCTCTATTGTTATTTTTGTGGCTTTATATTATTATTGTTAGGTCGGCTGGGTATATTGTGACTCCTTAGACTCCTATATATAGAAAGGAGGTTTTGTCATTTGGTTTATCCAATAATTGTTCATTTATGTAATGTAAAGGAGGTTGTCCCCTCGAAGAGGTTGAATTATAAGGCATGGATCTATCTTTTCTATCTTTTTCTTGAGCTGGTTTCATAACATTTGGTATCAGAGCTTTGGATTCTAGGGTTTCGCTGATCCAAACAGGTCATCGTGGCATGTTCGCTATAACTTTTTTCTGCGATTTTTCAGAAGCTAGAAAAAAAAATCATTTGAGAAGAAATTGTGCTAAATCTCAGGTACGAATTTCATAACTTTTCGCATTATATTTGTGGAGATATGATCTAAGGAAGTTGGTCTTCTTGCAGACTCCTGAATTACATTCCAAATAGGTGACCTGGGGAAAATCATCATAACTTTCTCTCTGAGAATCAGATTGAAATTTCATAAGAAGGTGCAGAAAGAGGATGGAATGTAGTTTCTTGTATATATTTTTTTAGAGCCAAAGGTTAAAACAATGACTCGTGGTACGTCATACAAGTTCGCTCTACTGAACTAGTCTATAAGCAGGTCACTATGAGAGATTTTGCATAAATCTACCTTGGAGAATCCAATATGGATCAGACTGGTGGCATTGGAAATAGGGCAAAGAGGGATACTACAAGTTGCAATTTTAGAACTAGATGATCCGAAAGTACAAAGATACATCAGAGGCAATATCGAGCTCCTAGAAAGTGAAAAAAGGTGTGTAGATTCTTTTAAATTTTTGCTTAAGATTGGTTTGAAATTTATTTTGAAGGAATTCAAAGGGCATAGTAGAGCATTATTATCGGTAACTAATTCCCCAAGGAAAGAAAATGAAAACACCTAGTAAGGAACCTGAAAGCTCTAGCATGACTCATGAAGAAGAGGAAGAAATGCTATATGATATATCAAAATTACAAGAACAAGTGCAACAAGTGTCACTTGCACAAAAAGAAATAGAATCTAAGATGGATGGTTTAAGGAAAGATGTAGAAGCTAAGATGGATGGTTTAAAGAAAGGTGTAGAAGCTAAGATGGATTATTTAAAGAAGGGCGTAGAAGCTAAGATGGATGGCATGGAAGCTAAGATGAATGGCATGGATGCTAAGATGAATGGAATGGACGCTAAAATTGATGGCATGGATGATAAGATGGAAATTGACAATAAATATGAATAAGTTGCTATAAGGAATGGTCACTAATGGTGAAAAGGTACTAAAAGAAACTCATGATGAGAACAAAAGAAATGTTAATCATGATTTCATAGACTCTAATGTTGGATCAAAGACCCACCATATTCTAAAAATCGATATGAGGAAGTTTGACGGCAAGGATCCCGCAACATGGATATTACAGATGGAGCAATTTTTCGATCTCAGTAATGTGCAAAACACACAAAAGGTACGTATGACAACTTTATATTTGGAACCAAATCAGTTTGTATGGTAACAATGGCTTTGCTCCCGTAAACAATTTATCACTTGGGCAATTTTTACGGAAGAATTGATGGCACATTATGAGGATACAAAAAGCAACACTTTTTTTAGCCAATTGATAAGTCTCAAACAAAAGGGTTCAATAATGGAGCACATTGAGGAGTTCCAAAAATTGAACATAAGGGTAAAAGATATTCCTGAGGAGCATAGGATTGATGTGTTCATAGGGTCTTTAAAGGATAATATCCAACATAATGTTCACCTTTGGGAACCTGATTCATTAGAGAAGACATTCAAGTTAGCAAGAAAAATGGAAAGCAAAATTATGGCAACCAGGAAGCATACCACTAACATCTATAAAGACGGAAGTATTGTTGCTGCTAGTCTTCCACAACCTATAAGGTTGAAACCACAACAATTGGAAGAAAAAAGAGCAAAAGGGCTTTGTT
>APFE031008495.1:0-13350 GCA_000404065.3 Pinus taeda
TCAATGGCCTAGATGGCCTTAAATTGGGCTACGATGGCCCTTTTTTAACAGCTTCTCTATTCGATGCGAGTTGATGATAGTAGGAGCACCTACCTGGAGTCCCCTCAATGTATGCGTATGGTCGTTTTTCTTAAAGCTCATATATAACTCTTGGAATTCCATTATGATAGGGCCCAAAGTGTGGAGCCATTCAACACCAAGGACAATGTCACAACCACCCATTTCAATGGAAAACATGTGGGTTTTGAGGTGATAATCCCCCATATGAAGCTTAACATTTTCACAACATCCTTCACATTTCATGGTCCCACCATTAACGATAAGGACTTGGAAATTAGATATCGCCTGTACAAAACAATGAATAAATTTTTACTACTCCCTTATGGAAAAAGTTATGAGGGCTACCACTACCAATCAACGCCACTACTAATCAATTCTTTAAAAAACCTCAGATTTTGTGAGTTTGTTGCGAAGAAATTCCAGTGAAGGCATGTAGTGAGATAACCGGCTCATCAGGTGTAGATGTGAGATCATTATTTAGGTCAGTTTAGGTTTCAACCACTTCTTCCTCTATAACTTCAGTGGATGGAGTTTCATCGGCTAAGCTATTTTTAGTAGCATCAATTTGAAAGAATTTTGGTTTGTTACATTTATGTCCTAGGGAGTATTTATCATCATAGTAGTAGTATAGTCCTTGTTTCCTTCTTTCAACCATTTCTGTTGGTGACACCTTTGGAACCTTAAGAGTTTGGGTGGGGCCCATAGCCTCGATGGGATGTGCCTTTGTGATGAAATTTGGACGATTGGATTGGGCATTTCAGGCGACTTCTATGTCTAAGGCCTTGCGAAATGCATCCAACAAAGTAGTTTGGTGATGCATTCAGACATGAGTTTGGATGGCTTCTTTTAAGTCATTGATGAAACATTCCAAGTAAAATTCATCTTCTAGTCCTTCGATTCTGAGTGCCAATTGTTCAAAAACTACAATGTAGTCCCTTACTGTACCTATTTTCCTGAGCTTAGTGAGACAACCCAAAAAGTGAGATTCCTGATCAAAGCGGTCATAGATGGATTTTGAGAATATGTTCCTAGTTGGCCTCCCTGGATAACATTTTTGATGCCACTGCCACCATTTCCATCTCTCTTGGTCCAAGTAAAGGGTTCCCACATGTACTTTAGTTCCATTCTCCCATATTTTATTAAGGAGGAAATACTCTTCCATTTGTGCCACAAATACTAACGGGTTAGAGCCATCAAATTTGTACGTGTCCAACTTGTGTGTCTAGTGGCTCAAATATTGGTGAACTCCATGGAAATGAATGTGACGGATGAATTCTCCTTCTTCATGTGCATCAAAACTAGGTTCTTTCCTCATGGATTCGCCAGACCTCTTTAGGTCAACCAATGCTTTAGTGATGCATTTAAGTGATGAGTGGAAGGTCTCCAATTTTTCCTCAATGGCTTTGACTCTCTCCATTGCCTTCTCTATAGCCATAAATTGAGATCTGGTACCTTACATGTACTAGCCCTGGTCAAATTTTCATCTTACTTAAGAGTAGTATGCTTGGAAAGAGGGAAGTCTGAGGATTATATTGATGTGGGTCACTTGAAGCTGCATCGAGAAAAGTTTGAGACTGCCTGAAGGTTGGGGGCTTACCAATGAATGGTACCACTGCAACTAGCTCGTCATCTTGAATATTATGGGCTAGGTTTCTTGCAATAATCTGAAGATGAGCCCAAATTTTTTTCTTCATATTACTTTGAAATGAGTTTTAATCCTAGTTGATCAATACTACAGTGATCAAATTCCAGAAAACTGGATACATCCAAATATCTCACAAAAATCAGGCATGGACTATAGTGACAAAAACCCCCAAGTCTTGGTACTGTAGAATGTGCTGCAAAAATATGATTTGGACTATGGTGGCCAAAACCTTCACTACACAAAGAGTCTAATCTGCTCTGTAAAACCCCAACTACTGGATCTGATTTAAATGGTAGTTCAACCCCAACAACTAGATCCAATCTGGAGGAAAAGGTATTGGTGATCTTTAGATAGTTGAGGAAACTATGGTCTCAAAGGAGTTCCAAGTGCTACAAATCGCAATATACACAACAATCCAACAATAGTACTTAGCCCAATATTTCATAGCACTAACTAAGGAGAATCGACTATACCCTTAGTCATACTACCTGAATACCCTATTTCACGTCCAAGTAATCTCCCCAAGTGTTGTTCTTAGTGTAATGTAGTAGCAATATGGCCGACGAATTATCAAAGGTTACATTTCAGGTTACCCTAGGGGGCTTCCGATATACCCAAGGGTATGTGGAAGTTCAGTCTATGCGTGGTTTTGTCTAATGTGCTAGTACTCAAAGGGGTGCCCACAGGGGTTAAAAGGGAGTCCAACAAGCGTGACCACCTCTTGTAGTTCCTATGTGCATGCCTCCCCAAATCCACATGTTTATGCGCTCAATGAAAAATCCATGGGTTAAAGACATCGGAGCATGTCTCTAGCCTAAAAAATAATTTATGTGAAAATTGGAGGTACAACTATCCCTAGAAAGTGCTTTGATATCACTTGTTATGCACTTGACCCTTGAGAAAACCATAATACCAGAAATACAAAACAATATGGACTGAAACACATAAATATCACATGAAATGAGACAAGCTGCAAAGAGATTTTATTATTCAGAAGCATAATACAATGTTCACTTGCCACTTCGAGGGGGTAACTATAACAACCCTGGTTAAAATTCGATGTAAATAAAAGTTAATATAGACAAAATAATAACCACAGTTATGGGACACTTATTCCAGGTTGAATGTTGGGAAATGCATCCTAGTGTGAGTGTTCATTTGGTTTATTATGGATAAGGAAATTTGCAAAGGCAATGGCAAAGGCTTTGGAAAAGCACAAGGCAGTATTGGCATTTTATTTATGAAAATAATAGAAATTAGGAGAAAAGGAAAGTGAAAGGTCACAGGTTGCATGTGAGGAGGAAAATGAAGGAAAATAATGGAAAATTGAAGAAAATAGAGGCCTCATTAATAAAAAGGCTTATGAGGATTAATGGGTACCTTTAGTTAGTTCAATTTTGGAGCTCTCTCTATTCTCTCTCTCTCATTCTTGGGAACTTGGAGTTTTCTTGGAGCACTTCAGCATTGGATCAAGAAAATCAAAGAAGGCAAGACGAAGCAAAGATAGGGAAAGGAAGAGTAGGATCAAGCAACTACAATAGGATTATTTACAGGTATCGATTTGCATGTGTGATTTCCTTGCTATTTTTGGCATGCATGGTCATGCATGTATGTTCTTGGTTCTCTTGCTTCCATTGGCATGTGTTTGCTAGGTGTGACAGTTTCCTTTAGTCTTTCCTTTCCATTTTCGGATAGCCATGGTGTGATAGGGTTCTCATTTTTTGGTTGAGCTGGATTTCCTTATGGATTTGAAACTGAGTGAGGTGGTCTCTAAAACAAAGAACACATGGCCTGATGATCCCTGAATCAAACTGTGGATTACGGTAAAGCCTTGGCATAGTAACCCCTGAACCAGACTGTGGGTTGTGGTAAAGCCTAATTTTGTGATACCTCAGTGGGCCTAGGAATCCTTGATCGGTGAATGACAGGATATACGGTAAAGCCTATAGGTGGGTGCCCTTGATCAGGCCTCAAAATCCTTGGACGGTGAATGGAAGGATATATGGTAAAGGTTGGATGGTGGAGTCCTGATTAGCCCTAGGAATTTTGACCAATGAATGGTGGGACATATGGTAAAACCCAAAGACTAGGAGACAAGAAAATTCCTCACGGTGTAGGTGGAGAAATCTGGTGGCATCTATGATTGTTTAGGTCCTAGTGATCTGGTGAGGATTATGGTAAATCTTGGTTCTATTGATGAGGGTGAGGTGGTTTAGCCTCAGGAAGCCGTGGTTTATTTTGTTGGAAATTACTTGATGATGATCTTCATTAATGGAGCAAACTTGTCCTCCAAGAATTTAAAGAGGAACACTCTGCTAAGTTTGCTATGATATTTAGCCTTAATGTAAGGCTCATAATACTCCCTGTCAATGTACTAACCTTTGTTCCACTTTTCACCCACATTTGGAATACCTGTAGCCTCTAAAATGATAGCTGGTGACAAAGTGAATGTAAACCCAATAAGGTTTACCTCATTGTTGTCCAAGTGTGTCACAAACAACCTTGCTAATAAATGATGAGATTTTACCCTTTCCACCATTTCATAAAAACGGTAACATGACTGATGTCTAAAACAAGAAAGGGAAAATGGGCAGGCTTGCAACTCCCTCAAAATGGTGGGCTCCTCTCTGATATGTCTTCCTCCCTTATGAGGCCTTCTACCCTGAGTGTCTCTCTCTCTCTTAAACTGCCACTATGTGTCTCTTCCTCCATTTCATACTCATTGTCCCTCTCCATTATTGTACTACTATTTATCTTTGTGGTAAATGAGGAGTGATGGATTAGTGAATGTAGGTAAGATGAGTATGAAGAGATTTTGGATAAGAAAGTAAGTGAGGGTGAACAAGAATGGGAAAGGGATGTGGGGAATAAGTAGGGTTAATGAATGATGTAGGGTTTGGGAGTATGGTAGGATTTGGGAGTAATGGTAGGGTTTGGGATTGTAAGGAAAAGTTTTAGGGAGGGAATTATGTATGGGAGGATAGGTTGGGAAACAGTAAAAATGATATGGGACAACAGAAATGAGTGTATTTGAGAGACAACAACAATTAGGGTTTAATAATATGGGACAGCAGAAATCAGGGTTCAGTAGCAATTAGGGTTTAATTTTTTGAGAGACAACACAACCCAAAAGCTTATGCAACAATTCTTGTCTACAAAAAAAGAGATGTTACTTGCTATGGAAGAATTTGTGTGTTTTGAAGCAATTTGATGAAATCTGCAGCTGTTTGTGGCCCAATCCCCAGGTGCACAGCGATGGTTTGATGTGTAGCGCTAGTTCAAAATTACACTGCAAGAAAAACCCAGGTGTATAACGCCACTTCTATGTGTAGCACCGAACTTTGGTGCGTAGCGCCATTTCGCAGACGACTTTTGGAGGCATTCTCGGTGTCAAAATTGGGAATGTGATATCTTGTTGGAAATCTTATTAAGTCTACTTTATAGGACATCTTGCATTTCCAATTTGGAATACGTTTTCGCTGTCAAAAGTCCAATCTCCCAAGACTGGTCAAAATGTGCAGCATGAGGCTTCCAAAATGTAGAGTGTTGCTTCAGTCAACTTTTGAAGGTTTTCCTCAGCTCCAAATTGAGCTCATGATAGCTCATTGGAAATCTCTTTGTGTCTAGTTATCATTTGAATCTTCACAAAAGTCATTTGGCCAACCAGGCTAAGAGAAATCTTGATTTTCCCAAGGTCACTCTAGAGGTGCATGAACTCTCCGGAGGCAACTTGTATTTTTGACATTTCTCTAAAACCATGACACATGTGTAAAAAGTGAAGGAGGTTTTTTTTCCTTGGCCTATTTTGGGAAAAAACCTCTCTCACGTTTTCCAAATTCATTTTTTATTGCTCAAAAACAAAAACCCTAGGAGAGGGAAATGAGCCTTACCTTAGCACAACTGAAGCACAACAAGGTGTAAAATGACCCATTGGAACCTGAAATGATGATGACAACTCTTTTAATGATGGTACACTCATTCGAATGGTGAATGGACCGACACTAGGGAAACTTTGGAAGTAGTGAAAACAAATCCTAGACCTAATACCTAGTGACCAAATTTTACTTGAAGACTCACTGAAATGACAAAATTTGACTTTGACACCCTAAAATCACTTTGTAAGAGCATGTTTGATCACTAGTGGAAGGCTTCAATGACTGACACTAACATGAGGCTCAAAGCTTTCTCTCGTAACTAAGTTGTAGTGATGGAGTACCACCAAGTAATCGTGGTATTTTAATTTATTTAATGGATTAGGTAGAAACCAAGTACGCAACATCAAATTTTTTTTGAATCAGTTGAACATCAAGGAAATTTTGTAATGTAATGTTAATTGGAATGGAGAAGATGTCCCAACAGTTCAATAAATGGTCAACGAAAACACAAAACATATTTATTGAATGCAACGAAAATTCTACCCTACAATGTTGTTGTATTATGTTAGTTAGAGATTATTGTTATTTGATAACGGATTAGAGAAATTAGTGCTATATATTTAATATATAATAAAAATTAATAAATAAAATAAAATAAGCCACTTGGAGTGTTTAAGAAATGCATAAAGTGTTTTTGGTTTAGCATGCATATGTCATTTGATGCATGGATGATCCATCAGGATAGTAGTCGTTGTTAAGAAGTGGTCATATATATTTTTGAATATGATGATGTTAGATGTGTGTAAGGATTTTATGTCAAAGTTGAAATCAAAGTGCAATGAAATCTTTGGTAAAAGTAAAAAATAAAGTCAAATTTAAGATGAAGATTGTTTATGTAAAAGCATTCAATTAATTCATTGTTAAGGGAAAGTACAAGTTTAGGGTGCATAAGGCAATTTACAAGATTGGGGTGTTTTATCAATTTTACCTAATACTTAAGGTTTAAATTTTTGGTCAAGGGTCAGTGTTAATGAAAGACATTTGATACGTGAATTGATTGAATGAATGTTAAATGTAAAGAGTCTAGTTGAGTCAATTTTGGAGTCATAGTAAATTTAAACTTATGTTGAGTGTGTGAAGTCATAGGGGTCTTATTGGACCTTGTTCAACTCCAACAAGAAACATATCCGTGAAGAATATTGTAGGAATGAAAGATATGAAGAAGAAAGCTCTATGAATGAAAAAAAATGATGGATATGTTGGTTTCATGATCGAAGTAGAAGGTAGAGAAAAGTGAAGTAGAGAGAAGAAGACTTTGGTGGCAAGAACAAGTCCTCAAGCTAGTGAAGCTTGAACAAAGGAGAGTAAGGAGCAAGTAAAGCTCAGAGAGAAGGTCGAAGGAGAATAAAGGAAAAAAGATATACCGATAGACCAAGTTTAGAAAAAAACCTAGGTGAGATATTGTGTTAATAGGGTGAAACATACTTTCTACAAAAGAGAGGCACATTCTAGCCTATAACAAAGGTGAGCACAATGAAGCTAAGAAGAAAATGACAGTGAAGTGAAGCGATTGATGGAAGTCACTTTCCATAGAGAAGTGCAATGCAATTGAAGAAAGTGAAGAACGTGCATGAAGGAGAAAATTACAAGGATGATACTTAAGAGTTATTAGGAGAGGTCAAAAGAGGAAACCAACTTTAGATGCATATGTGATATAGATGAGGAACATGCAAGAAAGTTTGTAGACCATAAATAAAACTCAGAGAAGAAGGGTTGAAGAAGGTTACATAGTGATGAAGAAGAACCATAAGAAGATATGGTAATACAAGAAGAGAAAAGTGTTGAAGAAATAATTATAAAAGAAATCATGAAGGTCAATACTAAATATCAGTTATAAATTGCTATGTATGAAAGAAATATTAATGCAGAAAAATTGATTCACCGGATTTTAGCCATGGATATACATTTGAATATGTTGAGGTAAAATATAATAAAAATATTATTTTTACTACGAAAATATTGAAAGGACATGTATAATTATGGTGGGATAAAATTCAGAATGAAAAAGGAAAGAAAGGAAAGAAAAAAAATCACATCATGGGATATAATGGTAGCTAAGTTGAAATCCAAATCCATGCTAAGAGATTATTACACAATTTTTCAAGAAACTTCAGAATTTGAGGTAGAAGGAAATTAGAGTAGTATGTCACATAGAAAAGTATGTGAAAATGGTAGCAAGATAGGTAAATAGTCCAAAATTTAGCATTTGGGATGAGATTTGTTTATTATCTCCAAAAGAAATGGAGGAAGCCTATAAACTTGCACTCAAAGAAGAGGAAAAGTTGTCTAGAAAATGAACTTACTATTCAAGAGACAAAAGTAGTTATTTCAAAGGTAAAATGGAGTTTTGATAATGGTAATCGAATTCAAATTTATGAAGGAATAAGTCCTCCAAGTCAAAATCAAAGTTCAAGGGAAGGTAAGTATTTTTGATGCATTGAACATAGTCATAGATCTTATGAATGCCAAAATTTTCTATATGAACATCATACTAATCAAATTGTACAAGTTGAAGATGAAGAAAGTGTAGGATCATCATTGTTGATGAAAAGGGTACTTCTCAAGCCAAGCAAGGAGATCAAAGAAAAAAATAAAGAAATTCTTTTATTTAGAACGACTTTCAAGTCAAAAAATAAGCGCTGCAAAATGATTATTGATGGTGGTAGTGAAAACAATTTAGTATCTCTTGAAATGGTTGAGAAATTGGGTTTGAAAAAGTTTATTGATTCTACACCTTATAAATTGTCATGGTTATACAAAGAACACCATATTTTGGTGAATGAATAATGTAGAATAGAGTTTAATATAGGGAACTATCAAGATGACGTACTTTGTGATGTAATACCTATCGATGCTTGTCATATTTTATTGGGCATACCGTGCTAATTTGATAAGAAAGCAATTCATGATGGGAGGAAAAATACATATACCTTTGAAAAGGATGGTGAGAAACACATGTTGCTACCATAGAAAGATGAAGGTGTTCCAACTTTTTAGGGAACTCTAAAATATTTCATTCATTCAAAGAACATAAAGAATCATATATGAACATTACAAGATTTCACTTCTCAGAAACCACAAACGATATGCACTCTCGAAAATAGATCTCTGTGAGAGTTAAAAAAAAAATATTACAAACTTTACATTTGAATAGAGTAAGTTCCTAAAGCACTTTATAAATTCTTGATACTTAAATTTAAAATTAAAAGAATTTTTCCCTAATGGAATGGGATTGGGCTCCTACAAACCAATTAATAAGTGGTGACCTAGAAGGAAAAATAAATTTTACAATAAGGGATCAACTTTATAACTATATAAGACAATTTACAAAGATGGATGATCAAACATTGGGAAGAAATAAAGGGAATTTCTTCATATAGAATAGAGAACACTCACAAAATTGTAGAAGGATTGACTAATGGAATGAATCCTCTTTTTTTAATCATCTTATGGCATCATTTGTCAAAGTATAAGTTGGAACTAGGAATCATGTGTCTATTAATATAACCACTAAAGCAATTATTTTGGATTAACAATTTCATTTAAATATTTCCTTAACCATTATTCTATGTACTCCTTCATTGGTTGGATGGTTTTTTTTTAACTCTTAGAGAAAATATTTCTTCTTCTATTTATTTCAAATTTGATGGTAGTTGTTTAGCACTTGATATTTGATCTTCACTTTCATTCAAGAATGTAACCAACAATTTCTTGATCTCATTGTTGAAAATGTAGCAAGAAAAATCTCAATTTGATTTACCTTGGTCAAACTAGAGAAAATTTGAATTTACATTTCAAGAGACAACTTGGATGAGTCAACTTGAGTAAAATGGCTTGTGTCACCCTGTTAGCTTAGCTAATTAGAGTTGGAAGACTTGAGTTTACTTAAGAATGAGTGATTGTTAATTTGTAGCAATCTAATTTAGTTAAATTGAGTTAATTTTAGTTAAATTAGTTATAATTGTTGGAGGAACTAGTGGAAGGTCAAGTTGTGTAGTGTGACTTAGTCGCACTTAGTGATCATCCATCTAACTGATCAATCGACCCAAAATAATTGTTGCATGTAGGTAATTCGAGTTACCTAGTTGAGATGTAGATTCAAAGGCAGTGTACTATCAGTTGTAGACTATTCCAATGTGTACAAGTGGTGCATGCAGTCAGAGGATCAACCTAAAGGAATTGTGCAATTCAATTGAGGGAATTTCCTAATTAATAGGAGCATAATTCCTCAAGGAACAACACAAGGAAATAAGAGCTTGGAGGGCTTGAAAATTGGCTAAGTGTTGGCCAGAGCCATTCAGTTAGGTAGAGGGATAGACTATGCACTTGTAGGTTGTTATCAAGATTGAGCAAGCATATGTATTTATATCTATCCTTTGATTAATGAAATACAAATAGGAAGGGGTTTTGAGCAGTTTCTTTCCCCTAGATAAATCTTTGTGTATGTGTGTTATTTCTTGATGCGTGTTTATGATTTATGTTCTAGATTGTGAACTTAATTCCGCAAAGCAGTAGAGTATATTTCAGTTTTGTTATTTAATAAATTTCATGAGAGGTTTAAAATCTACATATAATTTCTACATGATCTTAAAGAAATATTTACAATAGTGTAGAAATTTTGAAGTTGGTTCTCGGAAGATTTGAACTTATAGGATTAGTGTAGCAGAAATTATTCAGAGCTAGAAGGATGGCTTTCTATGGACTAAGACTTGAGTATGACCTTGAGGGAAGCTAAAATTTTGTTGCTTGGAAGGACCACATGGAGGAAGTGCTGGAAGACAATGGATTGAAGGAATTTGTTGAGAATGATATTTCAAAACTAGGAATAACTGATGTCCAGGATCGAGCAGAATGGAAGAAGTGTGTAGCCAAGGTGAAGAGAATAATATTGGTTTGAGTACGGGACCACATTGTCTCAAATGTCCATGGGAAATAAACCCCTTATGCAATGCGGCAGGCCTTGACAGATGTGTTCCAAATTAGCAACGACCACAGGAAACTAGCACTCAAAGATAAACTTTGAAATATCATGATGCAGAAGAATGACTCTATTTAGTAGTATCTAAGTAGGTTCACACAATCTCGTGATTAACTTGTGGGAGTTGGTGTTACAATTTATATTTATGATTTGGTAAGCCTAGCCCTTCTTGTTCTTCCCAAGAGTTGGCATAGCTACCAAGATTCGTTCAATGGGAGGGAGAAACTACCAAACTGGGAACGCTTATGGTTTGATTTGGTACAGGAGGAAATATGGTGGAATATCCGAGATGGGACTTCATCCAAGGGCGAGATGAAGAAAACTATTCATGGTCTAGAAAGGAAAAGAAGGTGAAAGGGAAGAAATCCCAATCCAAACTAGAATCTAGTCAAGGGGGAAAGAAGAAGGACTTGTCAAAAATTAAATTCTTCAATTGTCATGAATCCTGGAATTATTACACAAAGTGTCCACACAAAAACTCAAGTAAGAATACCTCAAGAGGACCAACATGTCAAGATTTGGCTACACAGTTCGAGTTTGATTTCACCCTTATTGCATGCATGGCGAGCACAATGATAGGGAGCGTGTGGTACTTGGACAGTGGTGCCTCGTTCCACATGATGGGGAATAGAGACTTTTTCACTAACCTAGAGGAGAAAGATCTCCATATGCAAATCAAGATGGGAGATGATGGAAGGTACAACGTGACTGGGATTAGTATCGTCACCTTTAAGAGGAAGTCAGGCTCCACTATTAGACTCAAGGATGTCATGTTGATTATGGGCCTAAAGAAAAATCTCATCTCAGTTGCAATGTTGGAAGACTATGGTTACAATGTGATCTTCAGCAAAAGGAAAGCATTCCTGAGTCACATAACCACGAGATAGGTGAAGCAGATTGGGGTTCATGTGAACAACTTGTATAAGCTAGATGTGGAATGTTATGTTGGATTAGGCACAAAGGCGAAGAACATGCAGAGCTATGACGTCGATGAACTTTGGCATAAAATACTTAGCCATTTGCATCATGGCCCCTTGAATATTATGTAGCAGATAACCACAAGCCTCCCCAAAGGAGAACTTCAGCAGTAAGATACATGCAAAGGGTGCACCTTGAGGAAGTACACAAAAGCCACATTCCATGATCGGTACAACAACGCACATGTATTCCTTGAAAGGATCCACTCTGATGTATGTGGACCTTTCTCGACAAACTCCACTTCCAAACACAAATATTATGTTATATTTGTATATGATTTCTCACTGAAGTGTTGGATCTTCCTCATGCGGAAGAAGGATGAGATATTCATCATGTTTGTAGAATTCAAGGCATTGATTGTGAAATAAACCAGCAATGAGTTGAAGGCTCTCATGAGCGATAATGAAGGTGAGTATGTGTCAATTGATTTTAAAAATTTATGTGCAAAAGAAGACATTGCGAGAGTTGAAAGTAACCGACAACCCACAACAGAATGGGGTGGTTGAGAGAAAGAATTGTAGTATTGTGGGAACAGAGAGGGCGATGTTATAAGACCAAGGCCTACCAATACATTTATGGGTAGAGGCATGCAATACAACAACACACTTAAAAAATTGGAGTCCTCATCGGATTCTAGGAATGATTACACCAGAGGAGGATTTCTCGGGGAGAAAGCTAGATGTGTTTCACTTCAGGATTTTTGGAGCATCTCTTTACTTCCATGTCTCCAAAGATTCTAGGAAGAAGCTTGAGCAAACATACGAGTTGGGGGTATTATGGGTTACACAGAAACTCATAACAACTATTGTGTATGCTTACCATCCCTCAAAATGAAAGTTGTGTTAAGGGATGTAAGGTTTTATGAGGAGGAAGTGATGAAGTGCTCTCTTCATAGGGAGCTTCAAATCCCATTAGGAGAGGAGCTTTTAGCTCCAAAGGAGGAACCTCATGAATCTATGGAGAAACCAAAAGTTGAGGAATTGAGAGTGGAGATAGCCACTTAAGCAAAACCATCCAGAGAAGGAATAAAATGAACCAGAGAAGTTGAGAGGATATTACATGATGCTAGAGAGAATGTGGGAGCACCTACTTCACGGCGCAAGAAAAGAAGGTCACAAGAACGATACACTTGCTACATGGCTCTAATGACTGAGATAGTAGAGACTGAGACATCCTCTTTCAAGGAAGCAGTAGAGAACCCTGTATGAGTTGATGCAATGGTCGAGGAATTCGATTCCATTGTAAATAATAGTGTTTAGGAAGTGGCCCAAGGCCAATAGATAAATCAATTGTGGGTTCAAGATGGCTCTTCAAGGTAAATCATGCAGCAAATGGAAGCATAAAGAAGTATAAGCTTATATTTGTGGCCAAGGGATTCTCTCAAGTTGAGGGAATTGACTATGAGGAAATATTTTCTCCTGTAGCAACATATTCATCCATTAGATCAATTCTTGTACTATCTACGCAGATGAGGTGGAAGATCCACCAGATGGATCTAAAAACAACATTCATCAATGGAGTTATCGAGGAGGAGGTGTACATTGAGCAACAAGGAGGTTTTCAAATCGTGGATCATGAGTCTCATGTGTGTAGACTCAAGCGAGCATTGTCTGGTCTCAAGCAAGCATCTCGTGTTGGAAATAACACTGAGAGGGGGGGTGAATCAGTATTATCAAATCTTTTCCAATAAACACTTGCAGATCTGACTAATGAAACTTGTATATACCTTCCATTTTTTAATGTAATTTATTCTT
>APFE031008498.1:0-10415 GCA_000404065.3 Pinus taeda
CCTGGAGGTGAGCGGTGAAGGCTCACTTGGCCGGATTGGCCAGGGTTTTGGCCAAGGATAATGAAATTTCATTATGATTGGGTGGCCGGATTGGCCAGGGTTTTGGCCAAGGATAATGAAATTTCATTATGATTGGGTTTTTCCCCGGATTTGGGGTTTTCCCGGATAAACATGTGTATTTATGTGTTTATGGTTATTGCTGGTTAATTTTATATTTGTTTCTCTCAGTGATTTTCCGTAAGAAATTTGTGTTCTTGGGTAAATTTCTTAACAAAAACTCATACTGCTCATACCTCTTCAATCTCAATTGAAGGTAAAACTTGAGGTGTTTCAAGTGCTACTGGAATTGGAACTTTGGGTGGTGGATATTGTGGCCTTGTGTCTCTCCTTCTTTTGGGCATTACCTCAGGAGTTGCAACCAACAATTTCCCTTCTCCTCTCTGCAACTTTAACCTTGTAAGCATCATGATTTTGCAACCATTAAAACCCTACTTTGCACAAAAATCAAACAAATAAGACTTTTCTCTAATACCAACTTGATCTATTATTGAATGTTAGTTTTGTTGTGCTAATTTCAATTATATATTTATAACAAGTTCTTATTCATTTCTTCTTGTGCATAGGTTTCCTTAGTTTGTTTGGTGATTGTAAACAGGTAAATTACATCAAGTTTTATCTAACATTCATGAGAAAATTAACTTAAAATACAAGTATTGAACAACAACAATAAAAAGTACAACAATCCATAAATTGAACACTTTAACACGGTATTTTGATGAAGGAGTTCACCCCTCCTAGGCTACATCTCCTTGGTCCAGCTTCCATGGCTTGGGCCTCTGTATTAACTCAATATGGAAAAAATGATGTTTACAAAGCTCTACTTCTCTTGATACCTGCACCAATGTGTTCAAAATGTCCAAATTAGCTAGGAACACCTTTGACTGAGCTCAATTTTGTCAAAAAATGCTCCAGTTATGGCTCAAACAATTTTTTCCTAAAAATCTCCTCCAAATTTGGAAAAATTCAATGAATCTCGCTAAAATTGGGGGCAGTTCCAAATTTGGTGGAATTCGCAAAAATCTCTTCCAACTATAAAGCACATTTAATTAGCTCTTAAGTGCAGTTAATTAGTGCTTACACACAGTTAATTAGCACTAATCACCATTTAATATTAAGAGCCTTTAATTAAGGGATAACCTTGATTAATTAGGCTAAGCACAATTTAGAGTTGGATTATTGGCTGACTATTCTGTAACCACTGGTAGTTTAGGTAGAGGTCACATGCTATATTAATCATCGTATTCGTGGTCTGTTAGCATTGTCTGCTAGTCAACTGACTTCCACTGTAATCATCGAAGTAATGCATTCACATGGATGAGGTAACTATCCAGGACATGGTTTTATGTTGGAGCCGCCAGATTACTAATCATTTGGTGTTAACTGTGGTGCATTCACATGGGGAGGGATGGCCTACGGGCTACTCCCCCCAACCAACAACCCTCAACACAATACACGTTAAATGTATGTGGAGCACTATAGTGGTAAGCAACAACTGGTAGCTGAGGTGGTAGAGAGCTTTGATCTACAGATAGGAGGTTGTAGGGTCGAACCCTGATGCCTCCATAACATTTTGTTACACTTTGCCAAGCCTGACCTTTGGGGAGGGACATGTGGCGGCCTCTAGGCTTTCCACTTGTCACCTCCTCATTGGTCTAATTCAAACCACTAATAACCTGCCACATCATGAATCTAAAACCAAACAAAAACTTGACACTTGTAGAAGCATGTTTGAATGTTGACTGAAGTTGAAATTGCATAGTAACTTGCCACATTAGCAGTACGGACTGATGACTGTGCAATGACTGTGCATTTTTTTTTAAATTTTGCCTATTTAGCAAAGTGAACAATACTTAATAACTTCCTCATATGAACTCGGTTTTTAGTGAAACAAGTTGCGTTAGGATCATTTTGTGGAGAAGGGCGCACTCATTTAGGTTTATAGCCATTGTGAGAGCTTTGATTTTTGAGCTAAATACTGAGTGCCTGATCAGTTATGGCCATTAGTAACTCTTTCTTTGGATCTAGTGCTAAAAAGTTTGATGATGTTGTTGGTGCCATCCTTAGCGAGTAAATGTGACAAAAAAGCTCCAATGAGATATCATGTAATGCTTTGACTATAGATATGAGGGGAAGAAAAATGGAAAGAGGAAGGAGCCCAAGAAATCATAGTAGGTCAAGAAAAGGCAAATCCAAATCCAGATCAAAGATAGTGTGCTGGAAATGCGGGAAGAAAGGAAACTTGATGAATGGCTGTAAATCTCGGAAGGGGAAAAAGGAGATGGAAAACAAGAGAACAATCATGAAGCGAATGTGACAGGTGATGTGTTGCGAGATGCTTTTATTCCTTAATTAGAGAATTTATTCTTGGGTGGTAGATTCAGGGGCCTCATTCCATGCCACACCTGATAGGAAACATTTTCATGACTATGTTTAAGGAGATTTTGGACAGGTTCATTTGGGTGATGATAAACCCTATAAAATCATTGGAATTTGTAAGGCTTTTTATAAAGCAATAGAATGGAAACCAATGGATATTTAATGAGGTAAGACATATTCTAGATTAGAAGAAAAATCTAATTTCAACAGGGCAGTTGGGAGGTGGAGCTTGTGTAACTACTTTTATAGACAAAACCTAGAAAGTCACTAAAGGAGCCTTAGTAATAGAAAAAGGAGAAAAGGTTGGTACATTGTATTAATGCAATATTATTTCTAATTATGTTAATTCTTTAACCTCCACACGAGAAGATATAGCACTTTGGCATCATATGCTCATACACATGAGCGAGAAGGGGATGCGGATTCTTCACTCAAGAAAATTGTTTCTAGGTTTGAAGCATGTTGATTTGGATTTATGTGAAAATTGTGTTTATGGAAAACAAAAGAGAGTCAGATTTATCAAAGTTGGGAAGGAAAATAAGAGAGAAAAATTAGAGCTTGTGCATACATATTTATGGGGACCTACTCAGGTATCATCTCTCAGTGGATCTCACTATTACGTTACTTTTATTAATGATGCAATTAAGAAAACCTAGATTTATTGTATTCGAAATAAATATGATGTATTTGATACTTTCAAGAAATGGAAATATTTGGTTGAGAATGAGATAGGAAAGAATTTGAAGTGTATCAGATCAAACAATGGAGGTGAATAACAAAACAAAGAGTTTAATAACTATTGTTCAAAGCATGGATCCGTAAAGAGAAGATAGGTTCAGGAACACCACAGGAAAATGGTGTGTCAAAAAGATTGAACAAGACAATCATGTTGTGTGCAAAGTGCATGAGATTGCAAGTGGGATTACCCTTACAATTTTGGGCAGATGCTGAAGATACTCTCATTTGTCTAATAATCAGAGGGCCTTCAAGTTCCTTGGATGGTGGTATTCTAGAGGAGGCATGGATAGGTAAAAAGGTAAACTACTCATTTTTAAAGACTTTTGGTTGCGAAGCCTTCGTCACATCAATAATGAAAGTAGAACAAAGCTTGAGGAAAAGTCAAATAAATGTACCTTTATTGGATATGGTGTAAATTATTTTGGTTATCAATTATATGATTATGAAAATCAAAAAATCATTAGGAGTAGGGTTGTCATATTCAGTGAAAGGTCTTGTATAAGGATTAAATGCAAGGAAAGAAACATGAAAAGGAAAGCAAAGAATATGCAGTGCTTGATGAGATCACAGAAAAAGTAAAGGTGTCTAAAAATCATAATGATCAACAACCAAAAAAAAAACAAAAACCACAACAGTAACAAGCACCTCAAACACCTGAAAGCGGTGTTATAAGATCTACCAGGATAAGTAGACCCCCTAAAAGATGCTCTCCTTCATTATATTATGTATTTTTTTACTGATTCTGGTAAACTGAAAATATATGAAGAAGCAATGCAGGTAGAAACTTGGAAGAAGTGGGAGCAAGCCATGGAAGAAAAGATGGAATCCTTGATGCATAACTAGACTTGGGACTTAGTCAAGTTTCTCATAGGTAAAACAACATTGTAGAATAAATGGGTTTACAGGTTGAAGGAAGAAGATGGAGGTAAACAAAGGTATAAGGCTAGAATTTTGGTGAAGGGGTTTGCACAAAAGAAAGGATTAGACTTGAATGATTTTTTTTTCTCCTATTGTTAAAATAAGTTCAATAAGAACTATTTTAAGTCTAGTGGTAGTAAAATATTTTCATCTTGAGTAGGTAGATGTAAAGACAACCTTTCTCCATGGGGATTTGGAGGAAGAAATATATATGCAACAACCACAAAGGTATGATGTGAAAGGGAACAAAAATTTTGAGTGCAAATAGAAGAAGAGCTTGTATGGCTTAAAACAAGCTCCAAGGCAGTGGTATCTAAAATTTGACAGGTTTATATCTGAACAAGGTTCTAGTATATGTCACTCTGACCATTGTGTTTATCTTAAAAATAAAAATGATGGTAGCTATAATATATTGTTATTGTATGTATATGACATGCTTTTTGTAGGGTATAACATGCAGGAAATAAATGTTCTCAAAGGAAAACTAGTAAATTCATTTGAAATGAAGGATTTGGGTGCTGCAAAGCAAATCCTTAATATGAGAATAATTATAGATTGGAAAAATCACAAATTAACATCGTCTCAGAGTGAGTACATAGAAAAGGTGTTGGAAAGATTTAATATGCAGAATGAAAAACCAGTTAGTACACATTTGGATATCCATTTCAAACTAAGTAAGGAGATGTTTCGTAAGACTCAGGAATAGATTGATTATATGTGTAAATTTTGATATGCAACCATTGTTGGAAGCTTAATTTATGCAATGGTCTGCATAAGGCCTGATATTTCACATGTAGTGGGAGTCGTAAGCAGGTATATGAACAATCGAAGAAAAGAGCATTGAATGGAAGTCAAGTGGATTCTCAGGTTTTTGAGAGATACCACAAATAAAGAATTATGCTTTGGTGGTTCAAACATTTCTCTACATGGATATGTTGATGAAAATATTGCATGTGACAGAGATAATAGGAGGATCACCACATGATATGTGTTTACTGTAGGAGGAACAACGATAAGTTGGGTTTCAAAATTTCAAAACATTTTTGCACTTTCAACAATGGAAGAAAATTATGTTGTTGCTACAAAGGTTAGTAAAGAAATGATTTGGTTACAAAGGTTTATGGAAGGATTGGGAAAGAAACATGAGATGGGCAGGTTATACAGTGATAGCCAGAGTGCCATTCATCTTGCAAAGAACTCAACATTTCATTCCAAGACTAAACATATATAATTCAAGTACCATTTCATACGGTTAGTTTTGGAAGATGGATAGTTGAAGTTGGAAAAGATACACACTAGCCAAAATCCTACATATATATGTTAGCAAAAGTTGTGACCAGGGAGAAATTGAGATTATGCTTAGTTTCAATTAGTATTCACGAATGATGATGAAGATGAGAAATAAACTAGTCCAAAGTGGAAACATTGTCCAAAAGGTGAATCAATGATGGAGTTGATATAATCAGTCTCCAAGTGGGAGATTGTTGGATGTGGAGCCTCATTATCTTCCTAATTTAGAGGTCTTATTTAAGCTACGTTTGGATACCAATCCATGATGTGGGGGTGTGGAGGGACTTTCCCCCCCACTATTTCTTGCTAGGGGGTCCATGGGGGTTGGATGCATGTTTGGACTCCTAATGTTTCATGTTACTTCTACAATCACATGCATGTTTGGGTATTATTATTCTAAGCAATAAAAAGAGAGATGTGTGAGAGAGAAGAGGAAATTACAACAGATCTGTTGTAGGTTGTATCTCTTCATTCTGCTAGATAATATAAAAGGAAGGATGGGTTATTTCTCTATGGACGTAGCCCAAATTTTGTGAATCACATATATATGTGTCTCTCTCATTCTATGCATTTATGTATTTGTGGTTTCGCAAAAATTTGTGTAATTCATTGCTTCGTTAATTAATTTCTAACATTGATATGACCATTTGACAAAAGGGGACTTCGTTATACATGTGAATTTTGATGAAAAAAATATACAAGCTCCAAATCCCCAAACAATAAAATTGAATAAAAGGAGGAAAGAATAGTCATTGTCCTTTAAAGGCCAAACCACAACAAAATCCATAAGAATATTGTAAGTGCTACCTTTTCAAGCAATTATGCTAATGTTCACAAGGAATCTTCTCTTTATTAAGGTAATAGTGAGAATCAACCAAGGATTAAACCTCCTCTAAGGCCAAGAGATTTTAGGAAACCATCAAGGGAAGTCTTATCATCTAGGTATCAAATCATATTATTTGGAAACTTGTTTTCATGTACTAATTTTGGGCATAAGGCAAGAGATTGTAGGGCTTATACCCAGAGTGATTAAAGCAAAATAAGTCCTTACTAGTCTTCTAGAAATCAATTTACTATCTATAAAGGAAGAGGACCTATTGGCTACAACATAATTTATGATTCATTTGATCCATTTTTCATGTATAATATAAAATGCTATAAATGTTACAGTCTTGGACATATAGCATGTGATTGTAGAAGTAACATGATATGGACTTCCAAGCAAGTCAAAGAAAACATTATTTCTACTAGGAACGATAAAAATTCCACCATAGTTTGGAGAAGAAAATAAGAAGAGTCAAATATAGAAGAACATGACTTGGTATTAAATGATCAATGCACAATTTTTTAAATCATCTTCAAGATTGATTGCTCTAAAGAAACTATAAGTGGGCTATTGAAAGTTGTAAAGAAGTATAGAAGCAAGAAAAATACTTGTGAAGATCACTGAAGACTTGATTGAAGCCACTACAACATTTTGGAGACAAGTACAAGGAAAAGACATCCGGCTAAAGGATAAATAATGCTTTCTCTCAAAGAGGATCATTATTTATGATAATATGATGTTTAGGGATAGGGATCAATGATTATCTCCATTTCAGGAAGATTGCTTCAAAAACAAAAGACTAGTACTGACTCTGTGGGATTGTTAGTAAAAATAAGCACGAAATAAATTTGTTATGGATACAATAATCAATGTTAAAACTATGTTTTGGCTAATTATGCTTCTTATAGTTCTCTTATTTTTCACCTTCTTATATTTTCCCACAAGTTTGTGCACATTGATACCAAGGAAGTCCTTCCGATGAATCACAAGGTATTGTGTCTTATGGTATCGTCAAAAGAGCTATTTTATTTGAAGCATAGATTTGGAATAGAATAATGTGATGTCAGGGAATGCACCATTCTCTTTTGAAAGTTTGCATAAAGTTGTGCCTGCCATCAGATAGTAGCTACAGAAAGGTAGTAACATTACTCACTGCCCTTCACAAAAAATAAACACAAATGTTGCAACTTTTCAACACCAATTATAGTGGAGATCATCAAATGCTAAAGTTGCTAATTTTTAAGAAGAGTATTTAGATGGGCTCAAGAAAGAAGATATTAATTGGTCTAAATTTGCTAGAAGCTCTGAAAGTTTTGATAAGCATACTTTTTGGTTCATATGATGTTGGGGCTCCAATTGAGTTAGTATCCATATATAATTTAGAAGTGAAAAATCACACTTCATGAAACATTTTGGACTTAGTCACCATATATGGGGAGACATTAAATATATAGGTGATTGGATGAGATATACAATTGAAGACATCAAATTTTCTTGGTTGGATCAACTTCTTGTCAAGGTTTCAGATTGGCTAAACATAAGACTAGGGACATATCATCTAGAGAGTGCATTTCATATCAATAATAGTTGGGGTGAGAACTCATATGATAACATGAGTACTTTAGAACCTAAATTTGTATAGATAAGTGATGATGAGGAGAGGTATCTCTTGTAGATTTTTGATCAAAACAGATGACTTGGATAAATCTATTTTCCAATTTGTTGTCATCTGTTATGTACTATTTTGTATTACTCTATAAATTTGCACTGCAAGTCTTGAGAAGAAGTGGTTGTTAGATAAATTTGAGATGCATGGAAAAGAAAAAAGGGTTTTTGTATTCATTATTACCTATATCATACTTATAAAATATATTTAAGTAAAGAATTATATAAACAATACCTTGTGTTGCTCTCAAGAAGAGATGAATTTTGGATAGAGACCTGCAACACAAATGGAAACTATGAAATTGAGGTCAATTTGTTTGGCACCAAGTAGTCTAGTTGTGTCTGCTACATTGGCCCTTCTATTATAGAGGCCTTTGCACATGTTTATATTATTAGTTTTTAGTTATTGGCTAGTAGGTTCTTGTCTAAATGTGGCTACTAAGAAAATGATCATTGAACATGTTGTTTATAGTGACGATGATAGTAAAAATGTTGATGACCCTAGCGTAAAAAATTGAAGCATAAGCCCAGGAGGAGCTCGAGAATATTATAATGACATAAATAAAGGAGATAACACAAATAAGGGGAGCACATTGTAAAGATGAAATCAAAGGGAGAGATAGCATTAGTGTAAGAACCCCATATGCCATTGATGTCAAAGGGGGAGAGAAAGATCAAGAAGCATGATGACATGGGGAGAATTATTGTAGGTGGAGTTATTATAGGTGTGCTTCCATTGATGACATGGGTATATTGTTGATATTTGTCATTAATTTCAAAGCAATGGAGCTATGGTCATAGCCAAACATGGTCAAAGTCAGATGGTTGAGAAGTTTCCATTGAGGACAACATTGACAAGAATCCTCCTTGATCTTACTTGATGCATTGGTATAAGAGCTTCAGATATAACACATTAATGAAATGTCACTACATTTTTCATGCAAGGGAATCAATTCAAGACTATTACAGAGTAGTATTCATTATGGTGATCGTATGGGAATTAGTTAAAGAAGATAATATCCCTTAATCCCCATATGATATTATGATGAAGTTTGAAAATCCTAGAAGACATGATTTACCATTCACTGAAGATAAGAAACATATGTATACAAATTTAGAATTAGATTCTTAGATATGTACTACAAATATCTTGGTTTTTGGAAGTTGCCAAAGTTGACAAGAGACTAGTGTGGAATTCACATTAACTATTCAAGCCTTAATGTCAATGGCATTTTTACTACAGTACCATTCAAGAGAGTGTCATGCGGAAAGAGTTATTTTTGCGGACAAACCTAACCTCCCTAGGAGTCTAAGACTCTCTAGTGACAAACAAAACAAACAAGAGCAATCCTTCTCTAAACATACATTATACTATGAGAAACCAAGTGTTGTTCGATCCTACCTCAAATCCAACGCTTGTTGTAGCAGTCCAGCCTTGCTGATCCAGATGAGCTCCTCCTTCACTTTAAGACCTGCATACACTAACAAAGCAAACGATTACATAACACCTGAATATTTCATAAAACAAAGCATATTCATCACATAGACCAAGGAGTATATGAAACAATTCATTAACAACACATCATTGAGAAGAATGGACTTATTTGTATTAAGGAAACAAAAAAGAAACCATTACAACCTGAGCCTTGGTGTTGTGCAAGTTCCTCCCAGGGTCCAGCAAGAGTTTTCCTCTACTTTGACAAGCTCACCACTTCCAAATGAACAAGAAAGGATGGTAATCTCTCCTCACAAGTTTACAATGGAAGGCCTAATTCCAGCAGCATCTACCCTTTGGAATGTTCAGCTTTCAACCTCCCCTCCCTTGGCCCAATGCCTGTATTTATAGTGTTCTAGAGGAAGTTATTCAGTTCCAACATCAATGGGATACTCCCTCTTTTGGATGGGGTAGCTCCTCTCTTGAGGGGATAAGTTCCTCTATCATAGGGATGCATGAACCATCTGGAGGCGCTCAATACACGTCAAACACTCTTCTAGAAGGCTCTAGAAGTGACCACAAGTAACTTTTTAAAGATGAAACTCGCGCCTTTTGACCTTTACAGGGGTACGCACCCAACCTTTGGCTTATAGAGCATACAAGTACGCAGGTACAATGTGTTTGGAGTGCGTACACGCAGGCAAGGTAGAGAGAACCTGCGTACCCAGAGATAAACATGTTTTTAAGTAACTTTCTCTCTTTTTGAAGTTTGACATGAAGAGCAGAGGTATGAGGCTTGACAAGGAGGACAATATGACTATTGATGGAGCCATATTAACTGCAGATATCATGGTGACAAATTTCAATGGAACAGATTGCCCCCTAAAGTACGAAGCCTTTAATAGATAAGGGTGTTAAATCATATAGGAAGGGTGAAGTACTTTATCATTTCGAGGATCATCTTGTGGAGAGCCCGGTCGAAACCTACAATTTTCAACACAAAATACATGTATAAGATCATATCATTGCTGAGGTAGGCATTCCCATACTCAGATCAAAACTTTAACTATTGGACTAACTATTCTGGTACAAGAATGATTTCATAAT
>APFE031008501.1:0-13229 GCA_000404065.3 Pinus taeda
GAAAGTGGTGCCTTAGAAAATGGAATTGGTGATCTTTTAATGAAAGAAGGAAGACCCATTTCTTTTGAAATTCATCCAACCAAGGCAAAGAATTTGCATAAACATATTTATGAGAAGAAAATGTTGGAATAATACTACATTCCTTGAATCAATGGTGTTGTTACCTAATGGGAAAAAAATCGCCATCAAATCGAATCATGATAGTATTAAACAATTTTTGGAACATATATTGTCTTCACAAGAGGCGAAAAAATGGGTGACAAATATGTTGGGCTACCACTTTCAAATCATCTATAGAAAAGGGAGCAAAATCTTGTTGTATATACACTCTCAAAAAAGGATGAGAATGTGAAGTCAATGTTGTGTGCCATTTCTATTATCCAACTCGATTAGATAACTAAAACAATGTAAGAATGGAAGAATGACGAAGAGGTGTTACACTCATTCAAAATTTGCAACAATATCTGAGTGTTTCTGGTAGATTTATCTAAAAAAATGAAGCAATGTGGTACAAAGATCGCTTATATCTATCTAAGATTCCCAACTCAAATAAAAGGTTCTTTAATTACAAACCTCTCTTGTAGAAACGAACTTAACATTTTTGAAAAATTAGCACAAGGTGAAGAAATAATTCTTTTGGGATGCTCTTAAATATGATATTCAAAACTTTATGCCAAAAGGTTTGGTTTTCAAACAAAATAAAATATAGAGAATTAAAACCCGATGTATTTTACAACAATTAACTATTTAAATTCAACTTTGGAGGAGGTATTAATGGATTTTATCATAGGTCTACCTAAGTTGAAAAGAAAGAGTGTAATCATGGTGGTAATTGATAGACTTACCAATTATGCACACTTTTGCACACACACTGATCATCTTAAAGATAATACAATCCCAAATACATTTGTAGAAATAACTCAAAACCTATATAGAAACCAGAAGATTATTATAGGTGATAGAGGTCCCATTTTGACTATAAATTTTTGGACATAATTATTTTCATGTCCTTGTACTCAATTGGCTCATGGCTTCTCTTATCATCCTCCATCTAATGGGAAAACTAATATAGTGAACAAATGTTTGAAAGATATCCCCGTTACTTTGCATGGCATAAACAAACATAATAGGTCAAGTGGTTACCTCTATCAGAATGATTGTATAAGACTTCTTTCCATATCAATGTAAAAATGGCCCCATTTATGGTGCTTTATGGATATCATCTACATTCCATCACACCTTCTCTAAGATAAAATTATAAGATTCAAGAGTGGAAGGTGACATCAAAAATCAACAACAAGTTCTACAACTCTTCAAGGATAACCTAAGAATGAGGTAGAATCAAATGTAACAACAAGCAGATCAACATCACAATGAAAAATATTTTGACATGGGTGATTGAGTATTTTTTCCAATACAACCATACAAAAAATTTTCCCTCAAGAAAGACAAGAAGGACAACTAATTATCACACAAGTATTATTTCCCTTATAAGGTGTTTCAAGATATTAGTGTTATGGCATACAAATAGGAGTTATCTAAACTTTCATGAGTATGCCTAGTTTTGCATGTTTCATGCTTAAAGAAGGTCATATTGGAGCTTGAAGCAATCATGAAAACAAGAATATGACACTCATAGAATGAAACAATTCCAAAGTATCTCATTTTTTGGAAGAACTTACATGCTGAAGACTCCAATGGGAGTATGGGTATTTTATATTAAAGCATTGATAATTACTCAATTATTGTAGAAAACACATATTTGAAGTAGAGGGGCATGTTAGGTTGCCATAATACTAGTGTAGCCCCTATATTATTATTATTGTGACACATAGAAGCTCGCTATTGTTGTTGTCGTTACTTTATTTTTGTTGTTTAGGCCCTAATTATAAAATGATCCTTTAGACTCCTACAATACCAACGACGTCTTGACATTTGAATCATCCAAGAAATATTTATTTATGTAATGTAAAATTAGGTTTCCCCATCAAAGTGGCTTATTATAAAGGGGTTGATCTCTTTCTTCTTATGCTTTTGTGTTATCTTGATCTCAGTAAATAACATTATTTTACTAGGTTTAGGTTTTTTTTTACTTGTTTCATTTTCTTTAATTTCTTATTATATATTTTCTTGAAGATGAATCATACTTTATTGTTTTTAAATATCAACAACGTCATGCTATATTAATATATATATGAAAAGTTCTAAAATATATAAATTCGTACTTGCTCAATGATGATGAATATGGCTACGAAAAGGCAAGGTGACATAGATTATGAGAAAAATCCAAGAATATTGAATATGTAAAAAAACTACTACATAGTGAATTTATACCATTAAAATTAGCATTTTTTTAACTAGTATTTTATTGATACAAATTTGATAGAATTGATAGTTTTATGTTCTAAAGTTTCCTTAAAAACATTATAACAAAAAGTTAGTTTACAAGCGTACTTTTAAAAAAATGGGTATATTTTGAGATATATTGGTAAATATTTAATAGTTTACATGCATTATCATGGAATAATGTTTAAAATTTTGGGTAAGTCAAATTACATTAAAAAAATAATTAAAAAAATAAATGAAAGAAAAAGATTAATGTAATGTAATGTAAGAAATGAAATAAAGGAATTAAAAAAAAAATGGCCCATGGTATTAGTCTATGGTATTGAGAATCCATGGTATTCATGTAGAATTTAACCTATTTAAATGTTAAATTCAAACCAACCTAGATCCATCTTAATTCTAAATCTACCAAGCACTAAGAGGGATCAAATCCCTTTATATACAAAAGTATTTTAGAGTGAAGAGATTTGATCCCTCTTTATGCTTGATAGATCTGGAGTTAAGACAGATCCATGCTCATGGTATTTCTTCACTTATTATTAATAAGAATACTTCCATTTTTTGTAATGATAAATCGCATATGTAACTCTTTATTTTTTACCAACCATGCTCACCATCCTTCCATTGTTAATAATGCTAACTCTGCCTTAAATACCAATAAATTTTTTTTACACTAACAATTATTCGTCCTTTAGTATTATGAGTAATACTCTCTTTTTAATCTAATAATAAAGTTATTAATATTTCTAATTTTATATTAAATGATCATGTTTTCAATATTTTACAAAAGGGTTTAAATTTCTTTATTTCCCCAAGGATTACGATTGAGGATATCATGTGATGTATTGAATATGATATTAAGGAATTACTTGATGGTACTAATGAAATTATTAGAAAATGTTGTGTTGTTGTGGTTAAAAAAGCTAAGCCTTGTAGGAGAAATATTACTAAGCTAGATTTCCTCTCTATAAAAGCTCTCACGAATAACCCTAATATTGTTATTCTTAAAGCTCATAAAGGTGGAGCTCTTATGGTTTTAAACAAAGAGGATTATATGAATAAAATTATGGACCACCTTAATAAGATTGAGAGTTACAAGAAGCTCAATAATAAGCCTCTTAAAAATGAATCAAGAGAAGTCACTATTTACATCAAGTCTCATAATTGCTTCAACCAAATTAGTAAAAATATGGTGGAAAATAAACTCCTCACCCCTAAAATATATGGTCTTCCTAAGATTCATAAGGATAGTGCCACTTTGATACCCATCGTTAACACCATCGATGAACCCACTTATATTTTGGCCAAGTTTTTAGCTCGAAGGCAAAAGCCATTGGTGGGCCCTACTACCTTCTTCGTTAAAGATCCATATTTGCTTGCTAGTGAATTTAAAGATGTTAATTTAGATCCTTCTGATATCTTAGCTCACTTTGATGTGGTTTCTCTTTAAACCATGATTGTAATTAATGAGGTTGTTGATATCATTAGTGACATTATTGATTCCAACATGACCAAATTTATTGGGTTATGCTCAAGCTCCACTTTCTTCAACTTCCAAGGAGAATTTTATGAGAAAGCACGTGGAGTTTCCATGGGTTCCCGTCTCTTATTGGTGGCTGTGAACATTTTCATGGAAGCTTCAAGACCAAATCCTTAGACTGCCCACATTTTCATTAGAAGATATGGAACCAGTTTGTTCATGATATTTTTGTTATTTGGCCCCATGATCATTCAAATATATATTTTTTCAAGCAACATCTAAGTAATCCATCTAAATTTATCAACTTTACTATGGAGCATGAAAATAATGGTAGTCTTCCATTCTTTGAAATTATTATTTCCAAAAATGATGATTCAATTTCGCACTTGGTGTTTCGTAGAAGACCCATATGGAGTAGTAACTCCAAATTGAGTATCGTCATTATACTACGTAAAAATTAGGTGCATTAAACACCTGGGTAACTATAGCATTAAGGATATATGATCAAAGTGACCTTAATGATGCAAAACCTTGTTGCTGAATGTTTACATAAAAAAATGGTTATAAGAGATGTGTTGCCATCAAAGCTTTCCATAAATCCACTCAAGGTTCTAGGTCAGATAGGGACCTCATGGATCCTATCCCCAAACTTCAACTTCCCTATATTCAAAGAACCACTAATAGGATGGCTCATATTTTAAGAAGGAAATAGGTTTTTGTGTCCTTCAAGTCGTTGAATACCATTCGAGACCGTTTGAGTTTTGTCAAGGATCTTATTGACCCTTCCAATATGAAAGGTGGATATTTAATTATGTGATCATGTGTTGGCCTATATGTTGGAAAAAAAAGTTTAATCTATTAAGAAAATATTCAAGAACATATTTTTGACATTAAAAATTGCCGATCTTATTTCTCTGCTCTTGCTAAGTATGTTGAGAAAAAAACATTATATTTGCATTGAATACTTTTGGACTCTAGCTAATATCGACATCTGTAATCACAGAAAGTTCAAAGAAACCATTGAGATTGAAAAAAATCTGGCAATGTGAATAGGGATGATGGTTGGAAGATTTGCAGGAACTATATTCTTGTTTTTTCTTCCGTTTTTTTTCCCTCTTGATTCCTTTCTTCCTCCTTCCCTTTTTGCTTTTTGTTATAATTCTTTTTTTTCTTTTGGTTCTAATGAAGATTACAATTAATGGTACATTATTAACCATAATCTTCACTTATTTTTATTAAATATTTATTACAATATATTGATAATTTTATGATTACATTTATTCATATATCTTTATCCAAGATATTTTTTGTTCGTTTGTCAAGTTGTCTGAGTTTAACATCAAGGTTGAATTCTCGCATGAGAAATTGAGGTCGAGGGTCATCTTAGCCATCAAAATAACTTGAGGATCACACTTGGCATCAACCACACTAGCCCTTAACATGATTGGATTTTTTCTCTTAGCCATCAAAATAACTTGAGGATCACACTTGGCATCAACCACACTAGCCCTTAACATGATTGGATTTTTTCTTGTACAGTTTTGACCCAGTAACTTTCACATCATGAAGTGACTTAAGAGTACACTCCATAGCTATCTATTCTACGTCCCATATACTATTTATCCCCTATATTAAATAATATTATTACTAATAGTAAATTCATTTTTATTTTTACTATTTTCTCATTAATATGTATTAATAGTAATACATTTAATAAATATTTAAATTAGACTTTTTATATATATATATATTATATAATATTAATATATATATTATATAATTTAATTTTAATTTTACCATTTTATATTATTAGTAATTTTTTTTCCTCACTTAACATTTAACATTTTTTTGAATTTTTCCATGTAATTATCTTCAAACATTAATGCGTATTATTATTTTTTAACTAATATAATAATATTTATATTACTAATAATACTAATATATTATATTATAGATACATATATCATACATTTATTTTGTTAAATATACTATATAATTTAATATGTAATTAGATTTGATCATTAGTTTACTTTATATTAATTAATAATTATTTTCATGTTAAATGTTTATATATTTAAATTGGTCATCATTTCATTAATTACCCTTAATTAACATTGTTAATTTTTTAATAGACCTCCTAACTCTTATCTAACCTAACTTTATGTTTTTTGACTCGGCATCTCTCGATGCTCTCAAGCAAACTCAGATTTCGTATTCATGCCACAGTTGCTGGCTCCAAAGTTGACAATCAAAATGTGTCATGTGATGAATTCTAAAAAGCTTGACCATTTAAAACCAAAAAAACAAAAAAATTATTACAAATTTCGTATCTATGCCAATCAAAAATTGTCATGCGAGGAATTACAAAAAAACTTGTCATAGGGGAATCATAGGGGAATCCAACAGTTGACAATCAAAATTTTTCATGCGAGGAATTACAAAAAACTTGAACATTTGAAAAAAAAACAAAAATAGTGCAAATACGGCCTTGAGAATAATTTAATGCAAATATATACAAATATTTCATACCATTCGACATTTTAGTTCGCATAACACTGTTCACGCTTCGACAGGTCTGCCTGACGTTTCGTTCAGTGGAATGCAACATGGCAAATTTTGTCCTTTCCCGCTCACGCGCTTTCATTCTCAAGTAAAATGGCCTTGGAGGCGCGTGAATAGTCAACACTTCCAACACGGAACGCAATTAAAAGATGCGCCCTTTCATAGCTTTGTCGCTGAGCCTGCAGTGGTAGCTAACACAAATGTAAAGCTATTGGGCCATATTCAGAGTTCGGTACAGGGCGCTGAAATTGGACAAGGACTACGTTTATGCACATTGTCTTCCTTGGATTATATGGATCCTATTGTGTTGATTATGGTGTGCCTCCTCCACTAAATGATTTGATTACACCGACTTTTTGGTTGCGCTCTCCATTCACTGACTTTGTTTTTACACGGTCGGCAGCGTGAAGATTTGAATAATGTTAAATACCGGCGCACCTTAAAACATTTAAACAATCACCAGTCACTAATTCAAAAATTCCAATAAAAAATTCAAAACCATGCAGCTTTTCGATTATTTGATCGCACGGGCGCAGATCTTCTTTGCATTATTAGTGTTTTTTAGCTGAGCAGTTCAACTAGAGTTACCAAGCAGGTTCCAGAAGAGTTTTATTTAAACAGGTTTTCTTCCTTGGCCATTCCAGCTCGTTCCAAAGATATAGAGATTGGAATAATTACTGCCATATTCAAAGCTGAAGCAGCATTTAATCGCTGAGAAACTCATTTTTTGAGTACAGCTTTGGATATGGTGAAGCAACTTTTATGGGTTATTTCATTTGTCACCATCGTGTCGCTTCTCAGTGTGCCATTCTTTCAGCGGCCAATGCACATTGGCCGTTTTAGGAACTTGATGACCATTACTGGAGAAGGTAATGCCTTTTGGAGTGCGTTTCCCATGGCCTTTGGGACTGGCACATTTCAGACTAATCCAAGTTACGTGAATGTGATGTATTTAAACTAGGGTCGGCTGTGTCAATGTTGAAATTCGTTCAAATTTTGGATTATGTAAGAGTAATTAAAAGGGATGTCGATTGGTTATCATTTCGTTTAACTATGTTCAAATTCGCTGTAATTTTAATTCAGTATGGTTTGCCTTAATTTTGAATTTATGGATTCTCTGACAAGAATATTTAAAAAAAAAACTTAAACTTGGGTTGGATATAATTTCAATTACTCTAGATTGTAATCTCAAGTAACTATATAACTTATTTAAGGTTTATTCATATCCGAAGATGTCTATGGTTTGACTACTAAACCGAAATATGTTTAGAGCTTTGACTACCAAAACCTATAAATATATATGTACCCTACCCTGTGCGTACAATGAAAGTATTACTCACAAATAGCATCGTCATGGTACTGAACCCACCATGTCTTTCTTGACCGAGCACCTCTTACTTTGAACGCAAAACTAGAGTAACGCAACAGCAATTTTTGTTCTTTAAATCGAATGTTCGATCTATATTATGGTTGGATGTATTCTGAGTGAGTGTTTAAATAGTTTTTGAGAGCGGAAACAGATTTAGTATTATTAAAAAATTTGGCATTTAAAATTTTTAATCTTAATATTTTAAATTTTCAAAAATTTGAACTAAATTCATTAAAATATAATGCCCTAAATTTTATTGTTTTCTAAACAACATTGTTAATTATTTTCCGGGCAAAATTGTGAACTGTTTAAACTACACGTTTAGTTTTTTCTTCTTTAAACTACAGATCGTTTTACATCTCATTCTATTCGTGTTAAACACTTGACCGCAAATCTCTGATACCTGAATGGTAAACACACTGCATTATCTACATATATCCAGATCCACACTGTAAAATGACCGCAGCTCTCTCTCTCCGCAACCTTAATCAACATGTTAGGTTTTCTATTTCCACTTTTGGCGCACTCTTTAACATTTTGAGCTGGTGATCTGCCATTCGAAACAGGATTCGCAGATCAGAAAATAGTAGGCGTAAAAGTGAACTGCGAAGGAACTGGGGAAGCTGTTCGTACCTACCCGACAAGTGACCAAACTCCCAGTGAGGTTTGTACATAACACAATGAACAAAATATTCTGAATATGTCAAGTTACCAATTTGTCCCGCTAATTTAATTACCAATTTTTGCACATTGTTAATGTAGATTGTGCAGGGTACCAGTTACGCACATCGTCCTGTGCGCCTGCGTGAAGTTGAAGTAGACGCAACTGACTGCGAAAATACACGATCAAGAATATCATTTCCACAAAGAAAGCTGATGTCCAAATTCCACTCCAAAAGAACGATTCCTGGGGGGCCTGATGCTCAACACCACGGAAGCAACGGATAATAAACTATGATCCCCCATGGTTTTTGAAGCACGTAGTTACAAGTTAACATGCCCCTACTAAATGGTATAAACATTAATAAGAACTGGGATTATCAGATTATGTTTGGTGTTCTCTGGAAAGAGAAGATATTTCTTTCTACAGGTTCAACTCGTATGGCTATAATAATTAGCTGCAATAACTAGTAAATGCAGTTGCTGTGTTGTTTTCTTACGAACTAGTGTTTTCGTTTTATTTAATAAAATAAAATTAGGGAATTTGTGTGCCGATTCAGCGTTTCGAGACCATTATAACGACATCTTTTCCATGACATCTCTACTACGCTTTATCTGTTCGATGTCCTCATCATGAATACAATATTATATTATTAAGTGAAACATCGTTATTGAAAATATTTCGCATTTTAATTATTATATCTTCCATCATGAAATGTCTTTATATTCTCTTTATTTATTTCGACTTCATAGAAAAAAATGGAAATGACTTATTTAAGTTGAAGTAATATTTATGAACTCTGGGAATGATTCTACATTTTATATTGTATTATTAATGCAATAAAAAAATATTATTTAAAAAAACAATTTATTAATAATCGGGGATGACCCTCCATTCTATATTAATATAACTGAAAAATATTTTACATGAAAATTATTTATTAATAAATTATATTTTTTAATATTTATTTTAATCAATATATTAATGTAAAAAAAAAATATTTTAAACATATAAATTATTTAAAATTATTTATTAATTAAATTATATTTTTCAATTTTATTTTAACCAGTATATTAATGTAAAAGAAAATATTGAACAAATGAATTATATAATCAATCATCACAAAATGATTTGGCATATTTTATTATCAAAGAGAAGACAACTTTCTAAAAATGTCTACAACAATATCACGTGTGGGGAAATAGAGCACATGTACACCCTTGGTTATGTTACATTCTATTAGTAAAAGTAGTGTTTTGAAATTTGATAGAAAATATTTACTACAATAGAAATCACTTAGATTTAAAGCAATTAATTGGTTTTAAGATAATTGGGTTAAGTGTAGTTATGATTATGTAACAAGGTTTTTACTTTTTTCTATATTACACCATGGGTTCCAATTTTTTAATGTAAAACTAAATATCACTGAAATTAATATCACTAAAAATTAACATTATAATGAGTCCATGTAATTGGTCATTTTTTTTTATTTCACTTAGATTTTATTAATGCATAAACAAGGGAAATTTCTATTCCCAATGTAACATGTTAAATATCCATACCATATAATCAATTCTCCTAAATGAGATATCTAGGAAAAATAGTTTGTACTACTAAAAAAGAGATAATTTGAAGTAGTGATATTAAAAGATTCATGTGAATTGGCTGCAAAGGTAGAGGGTAACTAAGACTATTTTTATATGAAAATTATTAGAAGTGATAGTTGCATGTCAATGTTTTTGTGAAGAATGTAAGAATGACATAAAAAATAATGAATGTGAATCATGGGAATGAATGTTGATTGATGTAAAAAATCTTGGCATCTTTGTTCAACACAATTTAAAAATTTAATTTTATAAATAAGAAAATTTCTAAATTAAGTGCACATTTTAAAATAAATTTGTAATAAAAAAATTAAATGTTAATTTATGAACTACCCACTTTACAATTTAAATGATAATATAGTTTACAATATATTTATTTTATAACTTGGGAGTTGCATTAAAATTATAAAAAATATATTTCAAAAGCTTTAATAAAAAAAATAACTTGCAAGAATGTATATTAGAAAGACACAGATATTACTTTTAAATATATTCTTTCGTTAAAACCTTTATTTTAACATAGATATAGAAACAAAATCCAAAACTTCAGAGTTTGTAATTAGATATCGATTAATGCATATGGAAACTGTTGTTTTTTCTTTATCTTTAATTTATTTATGTTTATTTTTTATTTGTTACATTGGTAGGGTGCAAGACCTTTCTATTTTATTTTTCATTTTTTAGTGAAATGAAATAATACACTTAAAAGGAGATAACATAGGAAATGCAAAATAGAAATAAAAATGAGATATTAAAATATATTAAAAAAGATTTAAAATTTAAATATTATATAAATGATAGTCCCTAAGGGAAACTTGTTCTCTTCAAAGAAAAAAGAGTTTCCACATGAAGAAGAAAATGCTTAGAATATATTAGAGTAGATTGTATGATAGAAAATTATTTAAAAAAACAAAATATAAAATCCCTGAATGCAGGTTGGTAAGAGTAAGTTTTTTTAAGCACAGTAATACCATGTTCAAAAAGATATGTTTCGACACAATTTGAGTTTATTCAATTATGTATTGAAATAAAAATAAAAAAGTAAAACACACAAAGTGGAAAATAAATAATCCATGGTTCTAGCCAAAGTTGTCTTGAGAAAATACATTAATGCAAAAAGAAAATCTCATTTACATATGCTTTTTTAGTTACGATATCTAGACACTAAAGTTTGAGTCAAAACTATTTTAATTTAATTTGTCTTTAGCTAAAATGTCTCGCGTTAATATGTTTACTTAATATTTATTAACAACTATTTAATATAATAATCACTATATATTATAAACCTAAAATAATCTCACCATTAATATTTTCTAAAATTTTAATCACTATATCCATATAAATTCACGATTCAACATTATTTTATACAATTTACTTTCCTGGTCTCATACATATATATAATTAATTTCTTTCACTACAACCATAGAATCCTTCACTCGTAAATTCTTGACGATATAATACATTCATGTATAACGAATAATATGTTTTTTTGAAAATTCTTAAAATGTTTGCTCTATTTAGAAGAAAAAAATAATTCTAACTTTTATCATAATTAATCATAAAAATACCCCTAATGATTTTCAAATACATATCATTAACAAATTAAATAAAACCATACAGCAATACAAATCCATACAAATATCTTAATACAAATCCATACAAATATCTTAATACAAATTAATATTAAGATTGAGATTGAATATAAATGAACCATCAAAGAACTTTGTCTTGACTACGTGATTATTTGCATACAACTCCCATTAAAGAAAGACACATACTTTACTTAAAGAAATATATAAAAAAAAAATGTGTCTTAACTAAATCTTCTTGGTCTAAATCTTACTTTCTAAATATTCTGGTGAAAATTTCCATTAATTACATATAATTTTAAAATTTACATGACAAAATGTCAATGTCAACAAATCAAATCTGTTTCTTAATATTTAATTATAATGATATAAATAATTAACAATTTGAATATATATAAAATTGAATTCATAAAATAAATTGGGTTAAAGACATTCATGCACAATTTAGGAATAAAGGTATACAAAGTTCACGTATGACACATATTTTATGTTTTATATTTGCGGCTTCAAAGGATAAGTTTAATGGTGCATTTTAATTATTGCAATTGAGTAACTAGGGGTTTATTTCCTTTACATTTTTAAAATGATTTTAATATTCTAATTATGAATTGAAGTATATATGAATACAAAGTGTACAAATTCTTAATTGGTTTAACATGAATAGTAATGATATGGAGTGTTATCTTATTTAAATAGTTTTTTTGGTAAGCTTATTATTACTATGGTAATGAATTTGAACATTTTATTGACGTATCTTTATATCTTTATAAATCTATTTTATGATGATGATGATGATGATGGTTAACGTCCACTGAGACCAAATTGGTCTATCGGACCTACAATTTTCTTAATTTTTACTTGTCTGGCTCCTCGTCTTTCTTGGCGAGATTGGTGTTGTAGCTTTCTTTCTTTTTTCTACGGTCTTCCAACTTCCTTTGTCTTGCATCTCCTTCATCTCTTCTGGTTCTTGGGACATTGGTGTCTTAGCTTCGCGATCTATTGTGTTCGTTCTTTTGAAAATAGTCAGAGAAGAAGTTTGGTTTAGGAGATCTGCTTTGCTGTTAAATGAATATTTATTTTCCGCAGTATTCAAATCCTCATAACTGTTGATTTGTTGGGGCGGGCTTTCTCCTTGCTTGTTTTGAGAGTTGTTTTTTGCTGTTAAATGAATATTTATTTTCTGCGGTATTCAAATCCTCATAATTGTTGATTTGTTGGGGTGGGCTTTCTCCTTGCTTGTTTTGAGAGTTGTTTCCTTCTTCCTTGATTTCTTGTGACTCATTTTCTCTAGAATATTCTTCTTCTTTGATGACAGTGTAGTGTTCTTTTTGTGCTCCTTCCCACCATGTAGATCTGTGGTGGGTTTTTCTAGCAAAATTTTTTTCAGAGGCTTTTGGGCAATTTTTGGCTAGATGCCCCGTCTCAAAGCACGATCGACATCTGAAGAGGACACTTTCATAATCAAGCTTCTGGTTCCACACATAGTCTTTATTTGTTAATTTTATTTCAGCTGGGAATCCAGTGCTGAAATCCATTTCCACACAGATGCGTGCATAGGTGGTTCTGGCATATTCCTCTGTTTCTGGGCACCTGCAGTAAAATTTCCCAATTGCATTTC